>JAQJVL010003223.1:0-66046 GCA_035578905.1 Stictocephala bisonia | reverse complement strand
CCCCATTTTTGAAGTATTACAGTCTTGTATATAATTAGAAAGGCATTCTGTAGCGTTCATTAAATTCAAACTATTACTAAAATAACAGTATTTGATAATTAAATTAAAATTAATATTTTTCAGTTCATAAACTAATATTTCCTTTAATTTACTCTAAGTTAACGCCTGGCTCAGACAACTTGTGTCGTGTATAGTGTATAACCAGTTCTTTACCTTGTGGCAAAATTCTTTATTGTTGTTGCTTTCTTTAATGTAAATTTATTGAAATACTTTAGGTTTGGTAAATAATCTATTCTTGTTACTTCTCATATCGTGATGAATCTGGTTGAGCCTCTATTGCCACTTCGTATATAAAATAATTTTAATGTTTTATAGATGAATAAATGTTGGATGGTTAATATTTTTAATAAATAGAGTAATGGTAAAGAAGAGTCTCTTGCATTTACTGTCAGGATTATTCGAATAAATTTATTTTGAATTGTTCTAATAGTATTTATTGTTGTTTTACAAGTTCCCCCCAAACATATAATGCCGTATTGTATCCTTGAATGAATCAGACCATAGTACAGAGTTCACAGTAAATTTACATCACAAAAGATGCTTAGATAGCAATATTTTATTAAATTAAATCTAGTTTTATTTATTAAATCATAAATATGCTTTTTCCAGGACATTTTGCTGTCTAAAAATAACCCTAAATATTTAAAGGTGGGGACTGGCTCAACAGCACTACAGCCACACGACTGACCTTCACAATCAAATTAATGATAAACTAGCTGTACCCGCCCGCTTCGCCGGTCATAATATTGAGTTTTGATTGTATCATTGAAATGTGCAGCAACATTTCAGTTTACATAGTATCCAATTTACAACAGTTGATGTTTTGTGTAGTTTACTACTGTACTCAATTATTTTTAATTTTGAAAGTTTTGTCTACCACAATTTTATTATATTTGTTTTTATTTAACAGCTGTTAATCAAATAAATCAATCAATTAATATAGCTTCACAAGAAATCAAAACATAAAAATATAAACAGTATAATTTTTACATATTTAAAACCCACAGCTGATATTCTTTTTATATTTGACTTATTATACCTTCATGCATCCTATTATTTGATTAACATCGAAACTTAAGAAGTCCAAGAGATGGAGCCCTGAGGGATTAAAGAAACGGGAATAGGACAGAAACCTTCCCTTGGGTATATAGAACAACTTCCCCAAGTTTCATGGCGATCGGCTGGACGGTTTGGTAACGCATAAAGGATAGACAGACAAACATACATTGGATTTTATATATATATTTTATATATATAGACTATAGGGTTTGCGAATCTTGCGAGGTTATGTTTTGATAGGTTATTCCCAAATTGGGTATTGTTAGGTTTTCTTATGTTAGGTGAACATGAATCTAAAACACCAGCCTACTAAAATATAACCTACCTAACCATACAAATCCAAACCTAACCTAACTAAAAATAGGCCTATCCTATCAAAACATAACCTCAGAAGTTCTTCGATAGCAAAACCCTTGCCATATTCGTGTTTAGGACATCATTTGCACAATTTGGGTACCCACAACGCTGTATTTACACAGAAAAATATTTTTCCTCATTTTCCTGACTTTTCTTGTTTTTTGGTTATTTATTTACTATGAAAAAAGCTATGACATCGACAAGAACTCAGTTTTATATAATTACTCAATAAGTTGTTTTTAAAAACAAACACCAATTACAAGTGTGGTTTGAGTGTGAGAGTTGGAAAGGAGTTGTGTGTTTGTTTAGTAGAATAGCCTTTTTGATTTTTAAGTGATGTAAGTAAGATAGAATTGTGTAAAATGAATTAAATGAAAAATGTATTAATGTAATATTAATACAAATGGCCAGTTTAGAACTACTAAGTCCTAAGGGCAATGTTCAATTGTTGACACTGAAAAACGCAGAAAAGTGTCTACAAAGTATTTAACAACTTGACAGTATTTAACCTATTTAATCCAAGTATAATTTACCAGTGAAGATTCTACGATGCATCTCATGTAGGATAATCAGGCCTGTACAATCAAACACCTTACAACTTACAATGAATTGATCTCCAATATGTTATATTATAAAACCTATAAAAAAGGGTTTAGGACATAGCTTCCAACAAGTGAAACTTATCACAAGTGTACTAATTCTTGACAAAATAAAAATTAACTCATTAGTCACCGATTGTTCACATTTCCCAATCAGTAGACCACGCTCTTTTTCATTAAATTTAATTTGAAGGCTTTTTATGTTAACAATGCGTTAAGTTAGGTTATAAAGCACAATGCTAGGAGTCATAATATAACAAGAGAGGCCATGAGCAAACTTACCTGAGAAGACAAATCCACTTACACAAGATGTATATTTTTCTTCTTTATTGCGTTATTGAATTTGTCTTCTCAGGTACGCTTGCTGATGGCCCATCTCTGTAATATCAATGCATTAACTCAATGAAATCCGGATTGGAACTAGTTCTTATTAAACTAATTAATAAAAATAATCTATTTATAACATTCACATTTTGTGTGTGTTATAGTTTCAGTTTTCAGAATTCTTGGTTTATGTAGCACTATTACTATGTGAACAGTTTGTCTGTTGCAATAAAGTGATTCTTCCTTTTTCAGGTTAATGTGATGACCCAGTGAATCATCAGACTTTCTTATCATTTTGATTATGTAAGTGAACATTTTATTTAAAATAATTGTGTTGTGAACTAAGTTAGTAATAGGTAAGTTAGTAGTAGGTGAAAGAAAATTGTTTATCAATAATACAACTACAATGTTTATCATAGGAAAACCTGAAATATATAACATTAATAATTAATTTAGTAAAGTTTTCAAAGTGCTTCCAGTTTCGGCAGTTGAATTTTCCTTACTGGAATACCGTTAGTGGGTGTTTGCAGATGTTCCTCATAAAATTAACAATGGCAATTTAGTCAGTTTTAGATATAAATGAGCCGAATTGTTGTGGTGACTGGTGTAGTTGATTAGAACCCTCCAACTGATATTCTGTCATGTCACCACACCATTCTCTAATCACGATCCTGTGGCTCGTCTGGCCTTATAACTGTGGAGGGACAGTAGTAATGCAATTGCACTACCCAAATCTGGGTACAGTAGAACGTCGATAATTCGGACGTCAAAAATCCGGACCGTCAATAATCCGGATTTGTATCTACGTATTACTGCACACCGATTGTGTTTCAAATGTAAATTAATTTTTAAAAGGAAATGGATTTTGACAGTTTTTACTTTACATAACTAAAAAAATTATGATAAAGAGGAAGAAGGAGATATTGATGGTGCTGCGAATGAAATAAGAGAATTATGCAGCACACTTCCGTGATTTGAACAATGCGACAAAGATGACGCCATGGTGTGATTGGCTGTTGATAGCAACGATCCTGGATACCAGATTTTGACCGACCAAGAAATAGCTGACATGTTAAATGAAGGTATGTAGCATCCTTAAACATACAGTACATCCAACGTATTTTTACCTTTGTATTTTAGTCAAACGCCTGAGCTTATTCTGGTTTCATACTGACGTAATTGTTAAATTTTCTGTTATAAAATGTTACAGTACACTGTACTGTACAGTACCTATGGTTTTTTGCCAACAATCTGATTGATGATCTTTTGTACGTAACATACTGTGTAAAGGCAGGAAAAGAAAGCATTTATTTTTGGTTGTTTATTTAAGCAATTTCTTTCAGAGGAAACAGAAGCAATGGAATCTGACAGTGACGACCCAGAACATGAGACAGAAGAAACAGGGCCAACTCATTCTGAAGAGTTTGTAGCAGCGGAGACACTGATGTCATGGCTAGAGAAACAAAACGAGTACTCACCCCCTCAGCTGATTTTTTAAAACGAATTAAGGACATAGCTGCGAAAAAACGAACCACTACTGCAGTTCAAAAACCTATTACAAATTTTTTTAAAAGCTCAAATAGTGTTTGATGATTTTACTGTACACATGTTGCTACTAACAAATTTTAATACAGAGTTTGAACATAAAAGATGTTTTTGATTAATTTCACCTCTAAACCCTTTATTGTATAAGAGAAAATATATAATTTAAAAATTTTTGTGTACTTTAATCGTGTATACTGACCTTTTTTAAGATAATTTCGATAATCAGGATAATTTGATAATCCGGATGGAGTCCGGTCCCTATTAATCCGAATTATTGACGTTCTACTGTATTTATATTTTTTATTGAATTTAGAGGAGATTGACTTGTCTTTTAGAGATTCCGATGCTGTAAAGATGTTGAAATGATTACAAAAAGACATACTGCAGTTAATACGTTCAATGCTGAAAGGACATAACTACGCACCCCCAGGCTAAGTACGAAACACTATCACGTAGTACAGGCACCCCTCAAATAAATTTAGCGGTATCCGAAAATATAATACACCAAGACTGCCACAACAAGCGACGAGCAACACAACATTCCCGGGCAACGGCTAGTCTCACCCTGAATAAATACATTTCAATGGCGGGCGGTGCATTGTTCCATGTGCACTGCCATAGCAGCACTACATTGATCAATGTAGTCGCACGGAACGTGTTAAGGTGTTTAATTAACTAAGAGATTTTATTAGTAAAATGATAAATAAATCACAATAATTATTATAGTATCCTAGAATGTTACACGGAATTATAATAATAAGATTATCATCAAGAGTAAATTTAATTGTTTTTATTACACATTTTTTATAATTACTCAGAATTCCAGTGTATTTAAAATTTTGGGGTGTTTACAAATTCCAGTGTATTAAAAACACATTTTATTTATTAATATATTGGAGAGATAGAACATCAACAAACTTACCTTAGAAGACAAGTTCACTAACACCAGAGTAGTAGTAACATTCACAAAATAAACACTTAACCTCACAAATTTTCAATAGCTCTCTCTCTACCCATCTGAAGAAAATGCTAGTGGTATTGAAAATTTGTGAGATTAAGTGTTTATTTTGTGAATGTTACTACTACTCTGGTGTTGGTGAACTTGTCTTCTAAGGTAAGTTTGCTGATAGCCTATCTCTCCAATATACTAATTCCTGGCTTAGTGCTCTTTAACCTAACCTAAAATTTTATTTATTAATAAAATTATAAATAACTTGAAATACCCATGCCCCTGGTTTATCCTAGAATGTTACTTATTATTCAATAATAGTAGTAATAATCATAATAATAATAATAATAAGATTACCATAATTAAATCAATTTTAGGTTAGGTTAAAGAGCACTAGGGCAGGAATTAGCTCTCTCTACTCATGTGAAGAAAATGCCAGTGGTGTAGAAAATTTGTGAGATGTGTTTATTTTGTGTTTGTTACTCTGGTGTTAGTGAACTTGTCTTTTAAGGTAAGTTTGCTGATGTTCTATCTCTCCATAATTAAATCAACTAATCTCAGACGTTTTTAATTTCAGATATTAAAAAACTGGTAACAATATCCATTCTAGAACTTCACACAGTGATAATAACATTTTAAGGGGTAAAAATAAATTGATATTACATTTTTTTCTAAACACTGAAAATACCCGGGTTTTTTATGGATGTTGGGTAAATTCACAGGGTACCCCAAGTTGTAAATACCCGGGTATTTTATACATGACTAAATAAAAATGCAATTGTTAGTTTTCACAATTGGGCCTTTGCTTGAATTATTTTGTTTTGGAATGGAAAAGCATGCTTACCTTAACAAAGTAAAACAATATAAAAATAAAACATAAATGGAGATATTTTTTAGGCCTCTAGCCTCATTTTTAGTTCATTGTAGTAGAATACTCCTAAATATACAATTGTGGTTGTAACGCTGTGCTAGGACACTAAAACCATTGACTAAAGAAACAAGAAGGCTGTTCGCTCATGTGCGCCCTGTGACCTCAGTTTGCTTGACCTATGAATTTAGCTCTTGTACTGCCTTAACAGGTAGCTTGAGCAGTTTCTCTTACTTCAGAATAAGATGCAGAATATCGTTTGAGTGCTAGTTGCACAGCTACCTTGAGTAAAAGAAATGCCCTTATTTGAAGCTCATTCTCAATATATAGCAGCACAGGTGCATTGTGCCTTTAGAAAATCCATTGCTTTGGCCTGTCTTTTTGTTTCTATAATCAATGATAAACTAATTAAAAAGTGAGTTATGTTATTGTTACTAATTTGAGTTATGCAATTCAAATAATGTTGATACACATGATACGTTTTTCTGTTTCAGATTGTCAACAATGCCTGCTTTGCCCTGAAAGCTCCCAGTTTGCACAATTAACTTATTTTAATTTTTATAAATTCATACTTGTTTTAATTTGATTGGAAAAACTGTTTTTTTTTATATATTTTGCACTTAACAAATTTAACAACTCCACTTTTCTGTTATAGTATAAGTATTATTAATATTAATAAAACTATTTATATTAACTAGAAACTGTTTTATTTTTTCTATTGTTTCTTGTAAATCCTCTGGAATTAATTCCTGTAAGCTCCATCTATTTATTTGCAATCATGATTTTATATCTTGATACTGGACTCTAACAACCATAGTAGTTTTCTCAGGGCTCAGCCCCCAAAACCCTGTGATATGCATCATATTCACAAGGGAACAATTCAGTCTTGCTTGAGAATTTCAGACAGAGACATCCTGGTTTTTAAACTGAAGCAGTTGAACATGACCGGTAATGCCCTTTATGTTCAGTTTAATCACTTGAAAGATAAGAACAACTAGTGAAATTGAGCATCACCTCAACAACCATATCATCAAATTCAGATCTGAACTTTAAAAAAAACCATTAACAGAAATCCTCAAGAATCGGTTCTTGACCCTTTTTTCCTCATTTACATTAACTCTTTTCCATCTCTCCTTCCGGAAGACAACACCTGAATAATGTTTGCAAATGACACCACCATCATTGCCCCAACATAAAAAAAATTGAAGCAACAATGCAAACAACAAGTGACATCTACCAAGGCCTCAACTTTTTTCAAAACAACTTTCATCAAAATTTCCTGCAGCTATAAACCCAAAGAAGATATTCCAAGTACCCAAGGCCCAGCCATACAAAACCATAACACCATCATATTGGAATAAAAAATGATAAAATTCTTAGGCATCACTCAATAAAAATCTAAACTGGCAACAACACATCAACAACATACATAAAAAATTATCCCCAGCCCTTTTTGCTATCAGAAGAATCAGAGAGAAATCACAAACCACCACACAGCAATCATAGCCTACCACACCCTTTTCGTTTCTCACTTGAAGTTTTTAACAATCGTATGGGGAGAAACAGCGACATACATCTTCAAAAAAATCATCACTTTCCAGAAAAAAGCATTTAGGACCATAGACCAAGCCCACTTCCAGGAGCACTGCAAACCCTTATTCATCAAATACCAAATCCTTACCCTTACCTCTCAGTCAACATAAATTATATTAAACAAAACTCATCTCTAGTTAGACATGAATGCAACCAATGTAATACCAGATCAGGTACCAATTTCAACTACAACACAGGCTTAAAAAAACTAGCAAAACCCCTTCTATTATCGGACTAAAACTGCATAATATCCTATCAGGGCACTTAAAAAACATAAATGATACAAAACATATATCAAAACAGCTAAAAAATACCTCCTAATAAAGTATGCTACAGTCTTAAACAATTATATGAAGATCATAATCACTTTATTGGACAATATCTCTAATCTTTATAATGTTCAAGACTACACTACACACACACACACACGTACAGTGTACAATAAGTTGTATATTTGTACACTAACCTCAATTAATGCAAACAACACGTTGCTAGCAGAGCAGTCGTCTGCAGTAGATCAGCAGAAAGACTACTCTGTTCAAGGCCAGTACTGAATGTGTGTGTCTTTGCGGTCAGGCGTGGGAAATGACTTGTCCCACTCATTACTATAATTAACTTTCCACTCATTACTATAATTAACTTTCCATAGCAAACCTGGGCTACTAATGGACAGTCGGCCAACGACGCCTTCAGCTCTGCGATTGCACCCCACAGTACACTACTGCACTGCAAATTACTTTCCTCGTCAAGCGGGAATTTCAGTTTTAAATTCCCAAATGATTTTGTTAATTATAGCAACTATAAATATTTAAGTTTTAGAATAATACACAAATAAAAGTAATAATTTTGGGGTAATTTTCTTCAGGATATTCGTGGTAATTTTAAAACTTACAATTAATTGCTTACTTTAAAGTAAAGCACGCTTGCAGTGGCATTAGCTGATCCTATTATTTACTGGACTTTTTAAATATTGTGTATATGTATAGATTATAATTATTATTGTATTGGTTGTGTTGTGTAGTGTTAAATATTGCATAGCATTTAATTATTATTTGTATTAAGTGTTTAAAAATGGTTATAACACGAAGTATGTCCAATACAGTCTTAAATGAAATTGAAGAATGTTTTACAAACTTAGATAATCTTGGCATCGAGTTGCTCGTAACAGATTTATGTATGAGCTTAAAAAGGTTAGAAGTAAATCATCCTCAGATAGCTTTAACTGATGTTGAGTTGCTTGTATCCCACTTACTTAAAAGATGGGAAGAGTCTTTTAACCTCTAAAAGAAATTCTGATGCAGAAATAAATGATCTTAAGAGTAATATCGTAATCCTCGAATCACAACTTAAACAAGATAGGCAAAGAAGATAGGCTGATCTGAACAACTCTTTTAATGAACTGGACCACATTGAGGACAAGGATGTCATTGTTAAAGAAAAATCTAACATGTATTTTAGTTTAACTAAGGTTAAGTCCAAGCTTGAAAATGTAACTGAGGAATGTTTGTCCTTGAAATCATTGGTTAGTGAAAAAGATATGCTTATCGAAAAACTTAACTTAAGATTAAAAGCGATAAATAAGCAAGAGTTAGAGTTAACTGACATGGTTACAAATTTGGTGTCATCTACCCAGGAGACTGAGAGGAAAACCTGGCTTAGCTCAAGATGGGTTGATGACACAGTTCTTGACAGTTTCAAACATTTCAAAGTAACAATAAAGACAGTACTATATCCAAGGTAATTTTTATGGGGCCCTTGATGTCTCAATTAATTATGCATGGTGAAAATGACGTTGTTAAAGACCAATTATATTCAATGCAGTTCTTTAGCTAAGATTTTGCATTTTTGTGCATTAACAATAGCTCTGCTATCCTTGAGCATGACACTGGCTCTCATTGGAGTCTATTGTTTGTTGATATTGCTGGTGAATTGTCGTATCATTTAGATTCACTTAATGACTCAAATATGTCTGAAGCTGAATTAGTAGCAACAAAACTTGGCTTTAAAGTGAGTAGCCTTTGTACGTTGAGCTGTGCTCAGCAAAATAATGCTTATGAGTATGGTTTGAGTGTGTTGTGAATACAAAGTTTATTAATGAGGGGTATTGCTTGAAGACCGCTTCAGGGTCTGGTTTGTCTTCAGTAAATGGTATAATCTTTTTAGCCAGGAGCCTCGTAGCCTTACGGTTGAAGATTGTACTACCTTGTCTCTAAGCAAGTTACCAGATAGTGACAACTGAATTGCCAATACCAGTAACCCAATGAGTGCAGCTTCTACACCAGTTTCTACACGAAACAACGTTCATGTAGTTGGTAGTACGAATGTCTGTGATCAGGTAACCTCGGTTACTAATACTACAAATTGGAAAAAGGTAAAATCTAGAAACAAACGCAAATGTCAATTAAAAGCCACTGTAAATGTTCAGTCAAATAGTAATTCAGTTAATGTAGAGACAGGTATGGAATATTTAGAGAAAAGACAATTGTAAAAGTGGAGCAATATTTTGTAATTCATCTGGTAAATGGAATGAGAAGTCCAGACAATGTCACACCAAAACACAGAATAGCTATGTAAATATAACAGGTGGTGTAAAAAAACGAAAAACAGTAGTTAAAGGTTGCAAAAAAAAAACAGAATTAGGGTAAATAAATCTAGAAACAAGTTTAATGTCGTTGGTAATGTAGAAAACGTTCACGTTGTTGATGAAGTCAAAAATGTTCATGTTCATAGCAATGTAAACTCTTTAGGCGGAGAGTGTAGCTCTGAGGGGAAGTTCCAGAGGTGGTAAATTAAACCAAGTTTTGGTCATTGGGGATTCTCTTTTGAGGTTTTCAGGGCTAAAATGTGTTAACCCTGGAGCAAAAATTATCAATATTAAGCAAAGACTCTTGCAATATGTACATAAAAACCGAAAATTATTTACATTCACGTAGGTACAAATGATCTGATGTACGGTTATAGAGGTAGTCTGGGTACAATGGCAGCTGGAGCAAGCGCACAGCATTGCACTGCATGGCAGATTTGTTGTATACAGCCAGGAAATATTTTCCTTCTTCAACAATTAAACTAAGTTGTGTGCTTCTGCGTAGTGACCTAACCGAATATCATCTACACAAGCTGCTTAATGATCAGCTTGATCTTACGAGCAATAATTTTGGTGTCAACTTTGTCGATGCAAGTCAGGTTCTTAAACGCTGTCATCTGGCGCGTGCGTGATGGTCGTCACCTCAACAGGGCAGGGAACAGTTGTTTCGGGGAGTTCATTTTTCGGCAAGTGTCCGAAGTAGCTGAAACGGTTTGTGAATCTTACTTGACACCAACTGGCCCCTCTAATGATCAGATTGCAGTCAATAGTCCTCAGCCGAGCTCTAATGAGGTATCGGGAAACGAACTCGGCGAGCAAACTTGGCCACAAGAGTAGGTCATGTGAACTCACTCAGCACAGGTTTTGATGAGTTGTGTACAGTGGTGGAAGATTTTGGGTTTGACTTGTTCTGTGTAACAGAATCTTGGTTGACTCCATAGGTTTCTTCAGAATGTTTTACAATTAAAGGTTATTCTTTGTGGCGAAGAGATAGGGCAATTTTACTAGGTGGCAACGATCGTGGTGGTGGTGGTGTAGCCCTTTATGTGAGAAATGGTCTCAGTTTCAAACAGATAATTCTGGACAATGTTCACAGTGGTTTGGAGTATTTATGTGGCACGGTTTGTATAAAAGGTAAAGTGCTCTGCATTTGTGTGGTGTACAAACCTCCAACTGTGTTTTATTCGTGTATAAGTTCTATCTTGTATCCTCTGTTCTTAGATAGAATAGCTGAAATGAATGAGGTTATCTTACTGGGAGATTTCAATGTAAATTTCCTTGACACAAGCAAAGCAGACTGTAAATTCGTACAAAATCTGTTTGATTCCTTAGATCTTGTACAGCTTGTGAAGGAGCCTACTCGTGTTACTGAACGTACTTCATCTCAGATAGATTTTATAGTAGTAAGTGGAGCCTCAAATATGAAGACTGCTGATACTTCAATGATTTTGAATGGACGTGGGAAAAAAATAACAAATCATAAATTGTGTGATATCCCCTTTTGTAAAACTAAAATGAAAGCAAATTTTATTTCATACAGAAGTTTTGCCAAGTTCGACGTGACACAATTTATTGATTTGTTTTCCAGTATTAAGTGGGAAAAGCTGAAATCCCTTTCATCAGTAGATGATTTCACTAAAAGTTTGACCCACATTGTGAAACTGTTAGATACCTGTGCCCCAATTGTAAGGAAAAGAGTCACGAAAAAGAAAGCTCCTTGGAGAAACAATGAAATTAAAAATCTTACATAAATCAAGAACAAACTAATAACTAGATTTTGCCACTTACAGAGCCAAAGTACACGAGATGCATACTGCAGTGTACGAAACAGGCTAAATTCAACTATACGTACTGCAAAAAAAGTTGTATTTCCGAATTAATCTGAACACCAAAGATTCCAAATCTTTTTGGGCAACTCTTCGTAGTGGTGAGGCTGTAGACAAGGGAAAATATGATGGATTGAGCGACAATTTTCAACCTGATGAATTGAATACTTACTTTACTAACATGGGATGCAGTATTGGCATATGTCACAACAGACTTAGGTCATATGAAGAACATTTTTGTGATAAAGTGGAAGAAGGGGAATTTAACTTTGAACCTGTTAGCGAGGACACTGTTAAAAAGGCACTATTTTGAAAGGCATAAGGACAACGGCTTGTGGTGTTGATGGTATATTCATACAGATAGTGAAGGCAATGAGTGCTTATTGCATCGAAGTTCTTACTCACTTGATTAATGTGTCTTTAACTACAGGATGTTTTCCTGCTGCTTGGAAACAGGGTATTGTGTTGCCACTTCCAAAAGTGAAGAATCCTGTTAGTGTTAGTCAGTTCAGGCCAATTTCTGTGTTACCAGCTCTTTCCAAAATATTAGAGAAGGTGGTGGTCAGTCAACTGGAGTCGTTTAATGACAAAATCACACCAGTGAATCAATCCAGATTTAGAAGATGATACAGTACTACCTTGGCTTTGTTAAACATCACCAACAAGTTATACTCAGCAAAAGACGATCGTATGAACAGTGTCTTGGTTGCCTTGGATTTTAAGCAGGCATTTGATTCAGTTCATTTTGACCTTTTTTTGGCCAAATTAAAATTTTATAGGTTTAATGACACTGCTATAAAATGTTTTCATTCTTACCTTAACGACAGGACACAGATCACCAAGTTAGGAGAACGCTGTTCTGAGATGCTTCCTAGGAGTCGAGGAGTCCACAAGGCAGCTGTTTGGGACCTGTCAAGTTTCTTCTCTAAAGTGCTGATTTGGATGATGCGTTGACTTCTTGTTCTCTTTATTCATATGTGGATGACTCCATATTACTCTTGAATTTTCCACCTTCAGACGTTGCAAAAGCCACACAGCTCATTAAGCATGACTTACTAAGGGTGAAGTCGTGGTCAGAGGGGCATGGACTTGAGCTGAACCTGACAAATCAACTGTGATGCATTTCCACTCTTCACGTCCAGACTCTACTATTGTTTCTGTTTCCGTGGGAAACAAGCCGTTGGAGATGACCGACAATGTGAGGGTGTTAGGAGTCAAACTCGATACAAAGTTCAATTTTTCAAAGCATGTTAAGTTAATAGTTCAACGTGTGATGTGCACACTAAGGGTATTAAATCGATTTAGAAATCTGATTCCGCAGGTTTCTAAGTTGCAAATGGTCAAGTCATAGGTGTTTCCACTGATTGAGTATGAACTTCCAGTTTATGGTATTGGTCTAACTTTGGAAAATTCAGTAATACTCATGCGATTGCAAAATAGTGCCCTAAGATTTGTTTACAACCTAAAGAAATACGACCATATATCACAATACTGCAAGGAAGCCGATCTGCTTCCTGTCAAGAACATTTGTAAAATGCGGACAGTAGCAATAGTCCATAAAACACTGCAAACAGGTAAGCCCGGTTACCTGAAAGATAAGCTGCTAACCTGTGCACAGGCCAGGACGTGTCACACTCGTCAGGATCTCATGCTGCAACTGCCGCACGTTAAACATGAAATTAGCAAGCGAGGGTTTTTTACTTTGGCCCTCAGAGCTATAACTCCCTTCCCCCTGATGTAAAAAACTATTCATTTGATAAGTTCAAGAAGAAAGTAAAGAAGTTGTATCATGTTAGTTATTATTCCAAGTAGAATTATTTTAATTACTGTATTTTATGTTTTGAATATATTTGATTACTTTTAGTTCTGACTCAAATCAATATGAAACAGTTCAAATGTACTGATATTCGCTCACAATAAAAGACATTATTTATTTATACACATGTACATAGACCTACTTCTTGTCACAACTGACGATTCTCCGGTCTCTACAACTGCGATTAAGAGGATCGATGTAAGTAGCATTTTATTTTACACATTTCTGATATAAATTTGAGTGTGTGAAACTGTATACGATTGATACTCATGTGGGGGAAACTCTTTTATTTCAAACAAATTACTTCTTGGCGAGTGATTTTCTCTTTATTTCAAAATTTGTCACAATATTTCGCATGTTTAATTTTTAAGTCATACAGTTGATCAATTCTAATAGAATATTCAGGGGATATTAACAACTAAATTTACCTTCAGGAAATATTTTAAATAGATGGTATATTTAATCCTGAACGGTGAAAATTTCATCAGGTTTGAAATTTTGACACTTGTATTTAAGTTACAACCCAAAAAACACGTTGCATAATCTGATTCCTGCAAAACATCATATTAGCACACAATTTGTAGGTTCAAACTCATAAAAATATAAATATATGAAAAAAATAACAAACACATTATGTTTTAGCTTTATCTTAAAGATAATTTATTTGGTAAGAAAACAGAAGATTCAATGTTTCTATGGCAATTTTACCAAACCATTGCAAAAACAGCACTTTTTCTCTGGCACTCATACGCTGACATTTCTGGCACTCTTAGGTTCAACATGTAAAAATGTTTGGCACTCAAAGGGTTGATAACGTTTACGCAGACACATGATGTGATCAAAATATGTAGACAGTATTACTGGTTATCCAGTGGAATCGGTGGCGGAAGTGTTCAGTCAGATCACAGTGCTCAGTCCATGCATATTGGTAACAGATGAAACTAGGCTCAGACGCTTATTTTTCATTTTCCTGAGCCAACAGATTGGTAAACATTACTTACTGATAGTAAGGATTTTAGACAAGGGAAATATTTTACATATTAATATCGGTTGGTCAAGTGTGCCTCAGCTGAATATAGGCTAATGTTAGTGTGCCACAAGAAAAAGAGTTTGGGAAACTCTGCTATAAAGACTTTAGACCAAGAGGGGATCTGTAAGCTCTTCATTGCAGAAAACAATCTAGACCCACAAAGGATATAAATAAAACTACTTGGCATAAACTTTGTAATTTTAATGTTGTTGTCTGCTGGCTCTGGAAAGGTGTGCTTCAACTTTGATTACCTTAGGACAGGATCAATGCTGATTACATAGCATAATACTCCATTGCTTGCCAATCATTTTTTTACTTTTATCTTTGAGTTTTTAATCAATTGTTACTGAATAAAGTTTACGAAATGGCACCAAAGTCTGTTCCATAACACAACTATACGTTTATGGGTGGTTGAGTTGATCAACACCGATGAAGGTGTTTGGATGAGTGGGTTTTTTTTTAAATAATAAAAAATGAAATATAGTTTAGGAGAATAACATCAAGCAAGGGAGTCAGAAAACGTTTTGAGTATATTTCAATGTGTATGAAAAGAAAATCATAACTCAAACAGATGGATAATGGAGCTCGGGCCTTCTCAACATAAACGCAATAACCAGTCTGCAGATACTTTTATTAGAGTTATATGGCCTTATTTTGAAACAAAGGACACTCACTATATTGGTAAAGGTATTTGCCACAATACCTACTTAAAACATTGCAAAATATGTTTTTAAACTAAAATTGATTAAAATATGATCTTTTCACTAAAATGACTCAAGAAGAGATGTATGTTCATGGCAATACAGCGACAGACATCACTTTAGACACTGGGTGCGGATCGACTTCTTTCTAAACAATTTGTTTTTCTTTTATACTTCAATTGTATATTACATTATTCACTTCTTCTGTAAGACGAGTCAAGGACTGTGACGGGCCATGGTAAGGATGTTACACTTCTATCCAAAGGTCTTACATTCACAGGCGTATCAATAGACGTCCGAGTCATTCGTGTTTTCCCTTTTGATGTTGTTTTAGTTGCAGCAGGTGACTCATCTTTTCTGTATTTCCTTGCAGGCAGTTGTTTCTGCGTGGTCTGAAGCCTACGACTCGCGTCGCAGGTGGCACTCACCGACAACTCAAAATGAGACCATGAATGAGATTGTGAATTAGAGCGCTGCCTCTTGCTGTGCGATTTAATTTTTTTAGAAGAACCTCGTTCTTGGCTCTCTTGGTGCTTTCGTCTTTCCCCTCGTGTCGTTCAGGTGATCGCACATCAGACGAGGGCGAAGTTGATCTAGACGGTGAATACGAGCTTCGATTTCTCTTTTCTCAGCCTTTGCTGCATAACCTGCACTCACCACTTCGACTCTTTACAAAGGGAGACTGATGCGATGTTGTGGATACAGCCGATCCCACTTCTTCTCCCTTTTCTGAATCACTGCTAGATTGTTCGCTGGTTTCCTCCAACTACCCGTTTTGGTTGTCCTTTGATTTGCCAGTGGTAGACCATTGTATATGTTTTGAAGTAGTTTTAGAACAATCTAATTGAACTGGAATGATATGCTACATGTACTAAATATTGTGTTGGTAGACTTGGTAAAACCAGCTACTACTACATTGCGTATTCTACATCCAATGAAAAAGTTGCTTCACTAGAATAATAAAAACAAAGTCTTTGCAAAACAACTCTGGAAATGAGGTGTAATATACTGATATTCTAGAACGTTTCAGTTTGCTGTTCCGAAAGCAGTAAATGTTTAATATAAGGGTATTAAGGACAAATTTAGTTAAAATGTTCAAACTGAAGTCTACTATGTTTATTAGTCATAAAAATAACAAAATATATTTTAAATTCTTTTGAAATACATTTTTAAAATAGTGTACTAACTACAGTATTAGCATACAATGTATGATTTAAGTCCCATAAACTATTGGTATATGATGAATGACTCAAGTTCCATAAACTATTGGCATATGATGTATGACGTAAGTTCCATAAACTTTATTACAGAGTTAAATATCCGTAGTAATACTTGGTGGGTTGAATTTCCATTTAATTATAAGTTAATAACAAACCATTGGTGCATACTGAAATTTCATCTTATTCTTACTTTGTATGTAAAACATCATCACTTAATTCTTATATCTGGCAGTTGTAAATTCACACTTGTCATTTGAAAATCAGCGAGGCTTAACTTCTAATGTAAATTTTATACTGTTATATGTTTCTTTTTAGGACATGATACAAAATCCAATAGAAATCTCTTAACATTTAAGAAAATATGAATTGCTATAATCAAACTATAAAGGTGAAACCTTAAAAAGAATACACAAAATCCTAAAAAGTGTTTAATATGGAACACTAATAAGAAATAAAGCCAAAACAACTTTATTGAGTATAGTAGACTCTCTCTTTATTGAGTATAGTAGACTCTCTTAATTGCATTCAGTTGTGTTTTAACTGTAAGCCTTCAAGAACATTTACACATTTTCTTCAACTATTCCTTTGGTAAATAGGAGTAGATATTCTTAGTTATTTAAGATAAAATGTATAATTTTACACCAAAACTTGAAAACTGTATGTCTACGTAATTTTTAAGCTATGTCTTATAAATTAATAAATTTAGCTTTAGGTAAACTGTAATACACAGAATTTAAGCACCTAGATCACTACACGGTCTCGCAGTGGCTGGTTAAACACTTTGTCTTCACATACACAATATATGTAGTACAGTTAATTACAGTCATTTTAAACTGTCCTTTTTTTTGTTTACTTTTTAAAATCATAGATTTTTGTGTTGATTGTTTTTCTGAATGCATAGTCAAGCCATTTTTTAGTAAAAATTATATCAGATGGAGTTAACCTTCCCTGCTGCTCATTGTAGACCAACATAAAAGTCCAAGGTTGATTTTGCTTAAGCATTTAGCTTTAGTTCAATGATTAGGACATGGTGTTTACGTTTCTCAATAATTGTTTAAAAATTTGAAACTAAGCTTTAGTTCAATGATTAGGACATGGTGTTTACGTTTCTCAATCATTGTTTAAAAATTTTAAACTTTTAGCTTTAGTTCAATGATTAGGACAAGGTGTTTACGTTTCTCAATCATTGTTTAAAAATTTGAAACTTTAAGCTTTAGTTCAATGATTAGGACAAGGTGTTTACGTTTCTCAATCATTGTTTAAAAATTTGAAACTTTAAGCTTTAGTTCAATGATTAGGACATGGTGTTTACGTTTCTCAATCATTGTTTAAAAATTTGAAACTGTATATCACATTCGGAAGAAAAAAATCACAAAATATAATTTATATAAAATATTTTAAAAAGATAATCTACAACGAACTTTGCATAAACAGTTAAGATCAACACGCCATAGAATCTCTAGACAGACTAGTAAAATTAATAATATTTCTTAAGAGAAATAATACAGATTACAGTAAACATCTTGTAACAGGTCTGCATGAATTATAGATATTACAAACATCTCCGCCCATTTCTGGGAAATATAACCAATTAAAGCGATGTCTCATAAAGAAATGGCATTTTAAAAAGAAGTCATTATTTTGGAAAAAGAGGACGATAGAGAAAGTTAATTGTATTATTAAAGAAATCAAATTCTTCATATCTGAGCCCATTTAAAAATATTTTCCTCCCTTACAAATATTGTAGGCCTAATTGTTTCAAAAATGATTAAAAAATATAAAATTCAGTAAATTTTCTGAAAAATGTATCTAAATTAAAAAATGATGCATTTTATAAACAAAACATGAATAGTAGACAAGAATCATATGTTGTAAAAAACCCACACTATTAGTCTGAGGAATGGATCTTCTTTCTGCCACCTCTGACCATAGGGTTTTGGAAATTTTAAAGGGGATTAATACAAAATCTGTTATATAACCGAAGGGGAGATTCTAAACAATGGGTCTCTTAGTTGTAGATTGCCCATTCTACTTGGGAGTGATTAGTTGGTATTAACAAAGATAACAATGTTGGTTCTGGGTGTGCGGGATTAAGCTTTTTAGCTGACATATTTACTTAAAATTTTCAAACATTTTTATTTGGATATTTAAATAATTGTATAGTTCTATTCATGGTGGCTGACATATTCTCTTTCTTTATAAATAAAATATATTTATATTATAATTTAAAAAAACATGGGGCAGTTAGGTTGCACAATTCATATATAATGAACTAGAATTATATTGAAATTCTCTAGAAAGTCATTTTCCGAACTGAACTTTAATAGTGAGCAAATCCCTAGTTTTTCTTCCGTCACTTTACAAAATTATTAATATGTCCATATTTTATATATATATATATATATATATATATATATATATATATAATGAAGATAATACATTAAATTATATACTAAATTGTCAGAATTTACTGGTGAAAATATAGTAAAACTCATTTGTATAGTAAAATATGTAACTTTGAGTGATGCTTTCACAACTCTGAAGTTAATTGCCTGATATAGTTATATATCTTGCAAGATACATAACTAGATATGTCTAATTCTAATATTGAACTAGATAGTATTTTATTTACAAAGAAAAACATTTTTAAATGCTTACTACTGTGGTAAAATCACCACAACCCTTTGGAAACAAACTCATGATACATCAGAGTTTGTAGTTGTAGTGAATGTTGCAAACTTCTAATCTATCTGAAGCTACGCAATAATATTTTTTCTTGTAACATATTTCCATAACATTTTTACAAAGTAATGTAAATAAATAGCCAATGTAATGAAATATGACTGATTTTGTAATAATTTATCACTTGAAGTTTGTACACTATATCCGTATTCAAGTGTTGCTTCATCACTTCTACCCCTTCGTGTATATCACAGCCGCTCAGCAGATAACAGTCACTTAGTCATGTTTACAGAGTAAACAG
This sequence comes from Stictocephala bisonia, assembly GCA_035578905.1. Classification (NCBI taxonomy): domain Eukaryota; kingdom Metazoa; phylum Arthropoda; class Insecta; order Hemiptera; family Membracidae; genus Stictocephala; species Stictocephala bisonia. Next base: position 46,532 of record JAQJVL010003223.1, on the reverse strand, counting down.
GCTGTTTATATTTTTGTTCCTTTTCATAATCTGACAACTAAAAACTGGATTCTAACTTCATCAAGTGTACGTGGGTGTGAGGGTCATCAAGCACTGTAAGTATATGGAGGTTGGAGGGGCCATTACCAGAGTACCATGGTCAATTTCTAAATGACTTTCTTGGTGTGATAGTTAAATCTACTTCAATATCAGGCTTTAAATAATTATATTATATTAATGAGGTATAAATTGGATGTATCTTATAAGAATAAATATTGAGACCATTTTACTGCTAATGTTCTAAAAACTGAACAGAGTTTTTAGAACAAAGTTGGATGACATTGAGGGCTGAAAATGGATAAAAGACTGTCAATGGATATAAGGCAAGTCACAAATCTTACTCTTTTTGATTTCTCTAAAACCTTTGACTGTGTTTATCATCCCTTGCTTTTCATCAAGTTAAAGCTTGACGGTTTCTCTGATGGGTGTGTTAACTGGGTCAAATCCTACCTCAATGACCAACAACAACTTGTGAAAACTGAGGACAATGAGTCTTGTTGGAAGCCCGTTACCAAAGGTTCTGATAATATAATATAATAATTTGTTAAATATTTTTCAGTGAAAATGAATTAATTTCTCATATTCTGTCAGTTAAATTATAGCTGTAAGCAGCAATATACAATAACTATCTTACCCTTGTTTTCAAGAAGTACTAGTTGTATGAAATTAAGAGGCTGAGCACATGTATAGTCAGGTCCCACCCACTCACTTACAGTGGTATGGACTCACCTGCCCACCCATACACGCACAGTGGTCTTGACCCACCCTCCCACCCATACACATACAGTGTTATTGACCCACCCGCCCACCCATACACGTACGGTGGTATTGACCCACCCGCCCACCCATACACGTACGGTATTATTGAACTAGCTCTGTACGTGTATGGGTGGGCGGGTGGGTCAATATTACTGTACGTGTTTGGGTGGGCGGGTGGGGTCTGTATGATCGTAGGAACAACTGTATTGTTGTAGGAGAAGAGTATTTTGAAGGCAAATAGGTTAGAATTAATTGTTAGAATACCTTTAACAATTAATTCTATAAAATGGGCTGTGACAGACTCAGTAGATAGAATGAGCCGACTGAAAAAATATAGTAGATATATTTTATATAATACCTTTACTCTTTTCTCTTTACATCAACAGTGTGACGAACAACATTATACATTTCAAGTTCCATCTTTACGCTTGCGATTTGCAAATATATTCCCATTTTCGAGTCAGTAATGGAGAACTGTGTAGCCTTGATAAACTCTGACATCAAATACATCTGCCACTGGGTAAAACAGCATGGCATGCAGTTGAACGAATCCAAAACTCAGACTATCATCAATTGGAAACCCCTCGTTTACTACCACAAATTGACCCTTACAAACATGTCCTAAACTAAAACTGAATAACCAAATTCACACCCACCCCACCCATACACGTACAGTGGTACTGATCCACCCACCCACCCATACATTTTAAAAGGGGTTTTACCCCCCCACCCCCCCAAATACACCAAAAGGGTTTTTTGGACCCCCCCTCGTTCTCCCATACAAAAACAGGGGAACTGACCCCACCCACCCACCCATACTTTTTATTTGTTTTGTTTAAATTGAAAATAAATCCCTTTTGGTTCAAAATTTTTCAATTTTTTTTCTTGATTAAAATTTATTAAACATTATTTTTTTGAAAACCCAATTCCCAACACAAAAATGTGATTTTTATAATCAAAATTTTTCTGTAAGTAGAGGTGAAATGATCAAATTTACATTACAAGTTATTAATAGGTTATGATATTTATTGATAAATATATTGAGTTAAAATCTTAAGTTTGCTAAGCCAATTCTATACAGTCTATTAAATAAAAAGATTCTAGAAAATTTTATTTTTTGGACAATTAAAATATACCCCTTTGCTTTTATGCCCTCCCAAAAACTTTAAAAATAGTTTGTTTTTTTTGGGTTTTCCCCTTTTCAATTTTTGGGCCAAATATCAAAGGGGTTAAAAACCCAAATCAAAAGGAAAATTAAAAAAAATTTGCATCAATCTTTTTTAAAAATGCAATGAAAGTTTCCTATTTTAAATTCTTTTAGATTGGGGGAAGGGGAAGAATCCCGTAATTTTTAAAAAAATATCGGGCCCAAGATTTGGAACTAAAACCCGTAAAGAGTACATTTTAAAGAAAATAAATAAAAAACGTTTTTTTTAAAAACTAATAAAAAAGTGCAATCATCTAATTATTTTTGCTGGGGAATCTGAAAGGGAAATTTAAACCCTCGAAAAATATATATATTTCTGTAAGGGAGACAGAAAATTTACTTTAGAAAAAATGGATAGGTTCATATCAAACAAAAACTCTATCTACAGCTATATATTAGGAATAATATACAATCATTACAGAAAATATTTAGTAACGTGGCATTTTAAATTGTGGTGTTCCTGGCTTTTTTGGGAGTTTTTCCTCTTTTAAAATTAAAATTCTGATCCTTTTTTCCTTTCCCCCTGTCAACTCGGGCCCGTTCTTTTCTTCTCTTTGTTGTACTTACGAGTACGTCTTCCGTCTGCCATCTTGACTCCATATTGAAAGGCAGCCTTAGGAAGTGCTTCCTTGCTGTTCATATAATTGCTGTACTCTTCTTGCGTATCAAAGTCCCAGCGGCCAACTGGGCCTTTTTTGTTGCCAAGGTCCATTTTTGTGTAATCGACTTCATCATCAGAGTCATCAATAGCATCCTGCATCTCGTCTTGGCCTGGGTAGCACTCAGCATATCCAGTTGGTTCAGCAGTGAGTCTGTTACATTAAAAAAGATTACACATGCTAGTTTGTCTATTAATTAGATAAAAAAATTTTGGATTGATCATTTTTTAAAGAAAACCACATACAAAAATCTCACCAAAACTGAAAACCCAAAGGGTTAAGGACATAAGAAAGAATTCCCCTTTAAATTTATGAAAATTTTTTGTAAAAAATTGTTTTTTTTGAGAGGGAACAGAGAGAAGGATTTTTTGAATCCTGAGCACATATGAGTAGGTACAAATGAATTGAATTTAACCTTTTACTGTGAGTATACTGGGTGTCCCGTAATTGGGGCAGAAAAAATTTCAGGATAAATTTTCCCCAAAGTTTGAAAACCAACAAAAAATGTTGTATGGTCTCACTCCGTTTTCCGTCTATCTCTCTGCATTTAATTTTTACAAAAGTCTCATTATATAAGACGTTACTCAGGATAAAATCATAAAACTTAAGCCTCTTAACGACCTCTTAAGCCCAAATTCTACAAATAAGCCATAATGTTTAAATAACGTTTTTTTTGTTTTCACCTGGTTTTTTCCCTGTTAATAAAAAAAATATAAATCCTTGCAGCAGATTTTGCTTTAAAACACTAAATTTGATTAAACAAAATTATCATTTCCAAACTGATAATGAAACAATTGGTAAAATAGAGTTTGGGTTTAAAAAGTTTTTCATGGTTGGGTTCTGTCGCTATTTTAAATTATTGATAAGACGAGTAAAATTAACAGATCTAAATTATAAAAGGAAGTGGAAAAGGCTTTTTTTTTTCCCAAAAAGCAACTATTGTTCTTTTTTTAAACCCCTTTTCTACAAAACCCAAAAACCCAAATTTAAAATTCTCAAAACAGACCTTTCTGTGTCCCCGCACTTATTTTATTTTTGTTTCCAGATATTGTTGTTTTATGTATTATACATAAAACAGTTCTCATCTTCATTTTATGCAATTTTCATATTCATTATTTTAGTGAATATAAATCAAATTTGTTGTTTTAGTCCATAATTTGTTGTCTTATTTAACTTGTTCTATTTATAGCAATAGTGATTAATTATAAAATAACTAAATACATAACAATCACATAACATTATTTTTTTAGATAACCTTATTATTTAAGGTAATCTCATACATACTTATAAAATAAAAAAATAAATTAGCCTTGAAAAAATGTAAAGTTTTACTGTGATTGTTTTAATGGGGGGAATTGATTTAAAAACCGGGGGGTCTTTGAAACTGGGTTTCATTTGAAAATTTACAAATACAACTAGCCAATTTTTCAGCTTTTAAAAGGGGTTCTCCCATCTGGCCCGCACAAAAAGATTTAAAAATACGGGACAAAGAAAAATTGCTTTTTTGCGGGCAAAAAAAATAACATGTTGCAATCCCAAAATAAATTTTTCTTAATAAATTGTAAAAAAAAAAACCTTTTTAAAATAAGGCTAAAAAGAGATAAAAAATCAGGCAAAAATTTCTATTGAAAGTTTTGGGGTCTTAGAAAAATAAAAATATGTGTGATCTGAAAACACAAATGCATGTTTTATAATTTTTACTTATAGACGTTTTATATATATATAATATATATATTTTAATATATATAAATATAAAAATATATATATATACTTTTTTGTTTATATATTTTTTAAACAACAAAAATTTTTTACAGTTTTTTTTTACAGCTAGACCATGTACTTTCTCATTTAAAACATCTTGTCAACTGTGATTTTGTTGCGAAACGTGATCATTCTTGCATCCACTTCTTGATATTTGACTGTAAAGGTCTCAAGGGTGGTCATAGCCTAAAACAAAATAAAGGAAAGGGGGAAAAAACTGTCCTCAATTTTTAAAAAACCAACAACAGTATGCGACGGACACCCCGACATCCTTTTTTGGCCCAAAAGTGGTAAAACAAATAGTCAACAAGTGGTCTACTTTTTGGACTAAAAGTAGTTCCAAAAGTCAAAACCAGGTGGTGTGTTTGGCATCATAGCTCAGAAATTGTCTGCTATAAAATGATAACCTTGAATAAAAATCTAACTACAATACCTTGATAATATTCCTGCTGCTTTAGAAGTACTATCAGGCCTAACACTAGGTGCTGGAGGTACCAATTTCTTCTTTTCCACTTTAACTTCAGTGTTGCTTGGTATCTTTTCTTCTTCAGCTGTGCTTCCAAAGTAACTTGTTGTTTTCTTTTTTGGCTGTTCACCACTAGCAGGCTTGTTGGCTGATGATGGAATGTAGTCTCCCAAATCGGGGAAAATGGTATCATCCATCTAAAAGTATTTTTCCCATCAGAATAAAAAGTTTATTGACCTTTTTAACAAATTTTGCTTAAATACTTAACAATGTAAACATATAAGAAACTTTTTATGAATAAAAAATTTTAAAAAGCATTTTAAAATTTTTTTGGGTATATTTTTAAAAAAAAAATTTGCAACACAACACAACTATTAGATGGTAAAATAAAAACCCATTTTTAAATCCCATTCTTGAAAAGGAAAAAGATGGTTTAACAGAACCCAAATAAACCATAGAAACAACATATAATATGGAATCACACTAATCCTAGATCTGTATTTTATTTAGTTTTTAATTTGCAGGTAGGGAAAAATAAAATTTTAAAATTTAAATAAAAAAAAGGACCTTGGTTTTAAAAATTTTCCCTCTTTAAAGGCTTTTTAAAATGCAATTTTTTGGGAAAAAATTAAAATTGTAAAAGGCGTTTTCCCCACCACATTGGACAACTAACTTTTAGGGAAATTAAATTATTTTAATCTAACGTAGGTAATAGAAATCTACTAGTAATGGGGGTTTGGAGGCAAGCAAAGAGAGTAGGCCTACACACTTATAACACTCGTTATCAGAACTAACTAATAAATTGAAAGGCATACTCAAGCTTTTTAAAAGAACAACTTTTATATAAAATAAATTAATTAAAAATTACTACTGGTTTAAAATTTAAATTTTTTTCCCAGCTCATGTGCTTAAGTTTCTCAGTTCGACCCCAATCAAAGTCAAAAACTTTTTAAAGAAGGATCAGCTGTTCTTTTACCGCAAATTAAAATTTGTCATTTTTTAAATTAAATTTAATGACATTTTCTAAGGAATAGCGGCCTTTTTTTTTGTAACAAGGGACTACATTCGCTCACCCTACACTCACCCACACTAAATTCGAAATCCATATTCCCCAAATCTTAAAGTTCGGCCATTTTTATGAATAAATAAAAAAATAAAATAAAAAAGGTAGAAAAAACGAAACTTTTTAAAAAAGGGTTTAAAAGAATACTTTACATTCATTAGAAGAATTTATGATTTAAAAGTGATTTAAGTAACAATACCCAAAAAAAGACAATTAAATAACAAAGAAAATAGTTATTTATACAATGAATGTTATTTACACTAGGCCCTATTTTCTTTTGACCCGCTTTTTTTAAAAAGTACAGCACAAACTTTTTTTAAATAAAGGAATGTAAAAAATTACAGAAAAATTTAACTTTTAAATTTTTTAAACAAATTTGGGAATTTTGCACTTTATAATAAAAGGCCTGGGGTTTTGGCCCTTTCCTCAAACAATATGAGTTGAAGCAATAATTGGGAACAATTACTTATCATTGTAAACTTAGGCCTTGCCTTGTAGATATCTGCAATTTGAGACATTTTTTCCTAAAATTTAAAAGCCTCCCTTAAATAAAAACTGAAAATTTTAAAGTCATATTTAAATTAAAAATAAGAAAAATTTCCCTTTTTTTTTAAAAAAAATTTTTGCAGGTCAAAAGGTTGATGTAGCATAGAGTTGGTCAATGTATGATAAGAAATCCTACTATGATACGACCTCTCATCATAATCCAAATATTGTTTTATGTTTTAAAATACACAACATAATTAGACCTCTAAAAGCAAGACCAATGCTGAGATGTAAATACTAAATAAAAAGGGTAGAGCAAATAAAAAAAATAAAAAAGGCAAAAAAAAAAACTAAAAATACACTAACCTGAGGTCTGTGATCTTTTTTCTTTGACTTTTTAGAATGTCTTGGTCCCTGGCGAAGATACAATAAAATCTGGGCAAGTTTATTGATTACTATATCGTTAGTTGTTAAAGTAGGTGTTGCTTCATAGTTGGGCACTTCGCTTTTACTTCTAAGCAATGTAGTTGGAATGTCACTATCCGCAATTTCTTCATTTAAATCTACAACATATGCCATTCTACCTGGGGCAAACATTGGGTTGCGATCAGCCAAATTCACATTTAGTGCAACTCTATAAATGTTTCTACCAAAGTCGAGTTTAAAATTTGCATTTTTTCTTTTCTTTTTTGATTTTTCCTTTTTTTTTTTTGGTTTTTAAAAAACCCAATTTTTTTCCATTTCATCTTCTTGCTCCTGTTCTTTTACTTGGATTTCACTTCTCACTTTCTGTAAAAGAGCATAATCTAAACCTTTCACCAAGTGAGTATGTTCCATATCACCACCCAAAAACTTTGATTCTTGAATCATTTGCCTTCGTCTTTCTGCAGCATCAAGACCTGATTTTAAGTCAGGTGCAACAGCACGATATCCGCTTGCAGTAGACAGAGGATCTTCAGCTTGGTAATCAGGATTAACGCCTTCTCTTCGTTCTTTTGCTCGATCTCTATAAAGTTTAGCCAATTCTGCCATCTTGTCTTCTTCCTGCTTCTTAAGTTTAGCATAAAAACTTTTCTTTTTCCGTCTTTGGGCGGCTTTATCGTCATCATCTGCTTGAGGAACATCTTTGACAGTTTCAGTTTTCTCTACTGAATGAGATGTTGGTACTGAAGAAGGCACAGAGGCCCTTGGAGTCATCAATAATCTTCTAAAGTCATCATTAGTGAGGCGCTGAGATCTATCTCCATCATCATCAAATTCATTTTCTGGCATATTGGTCACTAAGTTTATTACAACCTAGTTTGTGATGAAAAGCCAAACAAGCAAATGCTCTATAATTTGGCTACTTAGCCTAGGTCTCAATATAGAAATCAAAGTATATTATTGTTTCACCAGTTTCATAAAGTAATAATATAACCTACTGAACAATAACTTGATATATACAAACCTGGTTTTAAATATTTTTTAAAATATAACCAACAATGAATTAAATGATAATTTTCAGAGCCACAATCTGGATTTAATAATAAAAATAAATCGCCACAATCTATAAAGCAAATTCACATCACCATTTAGTTTCCCGCCTCTAACTAAGGCAACTGGTTTGTTAGATACAAAACAAAGCCCATTAAATTCTAAAAAATCTGGATTAGTTCTGTTTTTTTTCTTTATGTTTGTTTAGGCACAGTTATTATAGGTACTGTGGTTTAGGTTCAGAGATACAGTAAAAGGAATTGAAGGAATAGGAGTTGCCCAAGAGACACAGGGGGAATTTTTTTTCTAATTTTTGGGGGTTTTTGGTTTATCAAAAATGTTTGGGTAAGAAAAATAAAGGGCCTGCCCATGTACAGCGTTGAAATTTTGTAAAAAAGTTAGATGACTACTTACGTTAAAACGCATCGGTTAAACATACTTTTTAAATAAAAAGGGCCCCCTATTATGATAAAAACAATCCCCCTGTTAATAATAAAATTTATATAGTTGATAAAGATAAACAAAAATTTTTTTAAAGGTGCGTTTAAAGGGAAAAACCCAAAAACTTTTCTATTAACCTTTTAAAAAGAGGTATAATAGAAGGTATATGGTAAAACTTCATCAAAATCAATATATAATGTTTTTAATGTATATTATGGAAATTTAAAATTTTTCCCTCATTTTTCTAATTTAATTAAAACCCCTTGATTTCCATGATCTTTCGCTAAATTGAAGGAAAGGCGGGAATACCGAAAATTTTTTTTTACAAAAACTAAAAATATTTAAACGAGAAAGAAAAGTTAGTTGAAAAATTTAAATTTTATGGACTAAACCCAAATTTTATTTAAGGGGGTTGTTCAATATAATGAGATACAATAAATTATGTTCTAGAACAGGACACAATTGTCATTTCCAATGTACAAATATTAATTAAACTGCACTAATTTTTTTTATTCTCAACAAGGGGGGTTTTTTTAAAGGGGTTGACACCTATGATATTTACATACATCATGTTCCAGAACAGGAAATAAAATATATTCTGAGTATAAAAACGGGATTTTAAAATATAATACTATTTAGACTCAGTTTTAATTTTTTTCAATCGGGGTGGTTTTCACTCCTAAAAAATAAACAACGCCTATCAGTTTGGTATCATGTTTGAACTAAAGTGTTAGACAAGCTTAACTACACCTTTTCAGTCGAATCATTGCTATACTAAAGCACTTCAGAGTATGTCCTGTTTTTACAGTCAGTACTCGATTATAAAGTATTATCACAGTATAATACACCCAGTAGCGACGCTCCGCTATGAAGTTTGCCCAAGAAACGGCACAAAGCCCCTTTTAAGGGAAAATACGTAAAGGGGCGTATTTCTGTATTATTTACATTCTTAGCTGCCATTAGTAAATGTAAAAAATAAGCTGTCATGGCCTTTTTTATTTATTTATTTTCTACGGCAAACACCATTTAACAAATACAGTCTTAAAAGCTAATATACAATTTTTAAATACGTACAAGAAAAACGTCAACAAACCAAAAACAAAATTTTTATTAAAATCCCAAGCACAAAATGCAAAAATTTATACCACAAGTAAAAAATGCAAAAATTTACTATGGTGATCGATTTGGGTAAACCACGCCCCCCTTTTCACAACCAGAGGGATCAAAAAAGGAAAATTTTCCCTGTTGGGGAATCCCTTTCCCTTGGTCTTATTTGTTAAACACCTTTGTTTTCGGTGTTTTTTGTTTAAACCCCCTTTTAAAAAAAAAATACAGTCTTGAGCAAATGTTTACTAATTTTATACAGTAAAAGTAACTTCACCCCAACACAAATTTTTTTTTATAAAAAACAAGCAAAAAAAGCCAAATATCCCACAAGTACAAAATGCACAAATACTAGGGTTTGAGCTTTTTCGGTAAAAACCAAACAACCACCTTTCCCCAGACCAAGGATTCCCCAAAAGGAATTTTTTTTGGAATCCCTCAGGTCTGGGAAGGTGGGCGGGGTTTCACCAAAATCGATCACCATAGTTTTTGTGCTTTTTGTACTTGAAATTAGGTATATTTGTGCATTTTGGGCTTGTATTGTAATAAATTTGTGTTGTGTGACGTTACTTGTACTTTAAATGTACCAACACGTTTTAAAGCTAATTAAAAAACTTTTAAATTTAAATTTTTCCCTGACAAAATGCATTTAATGAAAATAAAAAAAAAGAAAAATATTGGGGATAGGAAAAGTTAATTAAATAAATAAAAAATTTTTACAAGCATTAACAGTACAAAATATAGAAATATAAAAAAAAGAAACTTTGCGGGAAAAAACAAAAGAGTTTTAAAAAAAAAAACAGCAAACATCGTGCAAGATAAACCCGGGAAAAAAAAAAATTTAAAAAAAATTGGTAAAAACAAGAAAACAAATAAACATGAAAACAAACAAATGAACCCTAATAAATAAAAATAACAATGACTAGGAAGGAAAAAATACAATGTAAGCAAATAACATCTAAAGACATAAAGGGAAATTCCCTTAGAACTTTTAAATAAAAAACAGTGCCCTATTTTTAAAAATGTGTGAAGAAAAAAAATACAAAGAATATCCAGCACTACCTAAGTTGACCCAAATCCCACCCAAAACTAAATCTATAACCCCCCCCAAAGGGCCAAAAATTTTCAAAACAACACTTTTTTAAAACAGCTCAGAAACCTCCTTTTTCCCTTGGTCACTAAATGCGGGGATTTTTTTAAAATTTCCAGCGGAGCTCCCCAAAAAACGAACACCCCAAAAAATATAAGAGGGCCTTTTCTCAAAAACCTCATTAAAAACAGATTTTTTGTCTTGAGGGGGAAAAAACCCTGATATAATTTTTTTTACAGAACATTCACTTAAAAAAGGGTGCAATTTCAAAATTTGGTCTTAAAAATTTCCCACATGAAAACGGGTTTCCTTTTAAACAAACACAAAGAGAGGAGGTGGGTTTTTGGATTCGTTTACTAGGGTAGTTTGTCGGGAATTGTCCGTGAACAAATAAAAGGGCATTTTGGAACGGGCCGCTTTTTCCTGTGAAGTTTTACCCGGGGCAAAAAAAAAAATTTTTAGATACTTGCTTTTTTAAAAGGGCCCCTCCAACAAAAAATTTTTACCGATTTTTTTGAATGTACCCTCGGGTTGCCCCTTAAAAATATGAAAACACACGACTTTTGGGGTAACTGTACTGGGAGTTTTTTAATTTTTAATTTTTATCCAAAGAGATTTTTTATCAGCCAACGATTTGTCCCCCAAATTTAAATTTTTTAATTTCCCGAAAAAATTATAATAACTTCTTACACAAGAGAGGTTTGGGATCACAAACTCTGATCGATCATGAATTCAAAAAATTTGTCGAATCCCAAAGAAGCGAAACTGGAACCCCGCTTTTATCAATCATTACCCCCCAGTTTTGGAAAGGGTTTTTGGGAATTTTCCCCTCCATAAAAATAATGAAGTTCTCTATAAAAAAATTGAAAGAAGTTTTAATGATAAAGGTAAGAGTATTTAAATACTATATATCAAAAGGGAACTGGCATGATTTTCTTAGCTAAAAAAAAATAATAATAAAAGGGAGGAAATTAAAATGCCATAATTTAATAAAATTTTAAACTGGTTTTTCCCCAAAAAGAGAAAAAAAAAGTAAATTAAAAAACCCCAAAAAGAAGATAACAATTTAGTACATAAACCAAGTAAACAAAAAAAATGAACTTAAATCAATTATAAAAAAAAAAAAAAAGGGATTTTAAAATAAACCCACTTTTTAAACGGGGTATATTTAGGCATTAAATTAAAGTCCCAAGTATCTTTTTGGGTAAAAAGGGGAAACGAAAATCAAGAGAAAAATTAAAAAAAATTTAGAAAAAATTAATAATAAACCCAAATTTATATGGAGAAAAAAAAATTTGAGAGGAGGCCTCCAAAAAGGGAAAGGATTATTCTATTTGTAATTTAATGAACAGTAAAGGAGAGGTGATAAATAACCCCTTACAGATAGCGAGTAAACCTTAATAAAAGTTTTTCCCAGAGTCCACCAAGAAAGAACAAATTTTTATGAAAAAAAAAAGTGAAACGGACCCAGGGGTCGTTTAGAATCAAAAAAACTCACACCAATCTCTTCAAAATTTTTTTAAATCCAAACTTTTAAAAAAAGAAATTCAAGAAGTCATTCTTTTTTAAAAAAAACAAAGATCAGCAGGTATCGATAAAATTTATCTGCAAAAAGTTTTAAAGCCCGTAAAACTATGCTTGCCCCCCCCACCTGTCACGAAAATAAAAAAGTTTTCACTTTTCTTCTGCAAATTTTCCTAAATGAAACTCAAACTTGCAATGGAAAGACCTATTTTAAAAAAGCATCTAAGAACATTTGGACTTTTTAACGAAGGATCCCATCTTCCCTCTTTTGGGGAGGACGAAGAGTCGGCAGAACACATTTTTCCTGGGGGGGTGTGAGGCCCCTTTCTTGGTGCCAGGAGAAAGAAACTTTTTTTAAGGGCTCCCCCCCCCCCCCCCCCCCCCCCCCCCCCCACCCCCCCCCCCCCCCCCCCCCCAAAAGGTGGAAAAAAAAAAAAAAAAAAATTTTTCAAATTAAAGAAGTTTTGTTGGGGTAAAACTTTACGACAAATGGGCCCCGGGGGGAGGCAAAAAAAGCCTCAGGTTTCGTTTGAAAGGGGTTTTGGGCTGGCCCAAACGTATACCCCCTTTTAAAAAAAACTAACTAACTAAACTATTTTAAAAAGCAGGAGATAAAACAACAGAAAACAAACCCACAAAACCAATTTCTTTTTTTTAAACGGTTATATCTAAGGTTTTTAAAGAAATTTTGTGTTAAGCCCCTTTGCATTTTCCCTTTGGACCAAAACAATAAAAATTTTTTAAAAATCACAGGGGTTTAAAAAACAAACATCCAGTGAAAAGTTTGCCTTTTATCAACAATAAAAGTTATTTGATTTTAAAATAGGGAAAAATATTCTGCGGCCTGTTCTTTGACTTGAGTAGGGCTTTTGACACTATAAACCCAAAGAATTTGCTGCTTGGGAAAATGGGGGAGAAAAGGGATACCGAGGCCTGGCCCCTTGATTAGTTTAAATTTTACCTTGGGGGGAAAGGAGACAGTCTTTCTGACCCCGTCGGCTGATGAGAGGGGGTATCTGCGACACAAATATTTCACCTGAGTTTCCCAGGGCATTTAAGGGGGGTTGCCCCAGGGATCCATCATTGGTCCAATTCCTTTATTATATTTAGGGTAATATTTTCAAATTAACAGACCCCAAAATCCGAAAGAAATTTTTTAAATCTCGCAACTTTAAAGACTTTTCCCATTTTCTTTAAAAATCATAAAAAGCCTATCATTTTTTAAACAAAAGCTTTAAAAGTTCATTATTCTCAAACACATAAATACGACCTCCGTCCTTCGCCCAACTTTAAAAATACCAGCACATGCACCCTTTTTTTCAGAAAACTTTTTCTTTTTTTAAAGGGCAATACAATTTTCCAAAAAATTTTCCCAAAAACCATTCAAACCGAGTCAAACCACTTGAGCTTTTAAAAACAAACTAAAATCTTGTTTTATTTAAAAAATGTTTTTTAAAAGCGTCCCCGGGGGTTTATGACTGACGTGAAACAAAATTTTTGAAAAACCCCAAAAAAGAGTTTAAAAATTTTTAAAATTTAGTAATTTTATGATCATTTTCGAGTTATATATTATATTAATTTTCTAGTTTGGGAAAATATTATTTTTTAAAAGTGGAAAGTAATAATTAAAAGCACAAAGGGTTTACAAGACACAAGTTTTTCCCTGTAACATGTTGATTTTGGTCGAATAAAAGAAATCATTATTATTAGTTATTAATTTTGGTATAAAAACTGCGGTCCCTGCAGAACAGTCATTGGCTGTTTTTTTCTTAAAAAAAGATTCCACACGGGCCCTTTTTAAGAGGACACTGCGTCCGAAAAATTTACATCACATATCGATTTCCCGTTCGATCAGAAAGGGGTTTTTTTTTACTGTGCCCCGGCTGTACGTTGTGGAGTAAAGGGCTCTTCTTTAAAAAAATGCTGCTTTCTTGAATTCAGGGATAAGGAAAAAAATTTTTTTCCCTTTTTAAATTTTTCCACTTATTTTTCATGAAAACAATTTAAAAAAAACGGTATTAAAGGGTGTGTTTTTATGCTTTTTGCCATTTTTGGGGCGCTAGGTCGCACTAGTTTCCCACAGCAATTTTAAGGGGAGTTTTCCGCTACTGAGTGTTTTATACTCATGAATCAAGAATGTTTTATTTCCATTGATTTGTGTTAACCAAAATAGGAAACGTCAATTCATACTATATACACCTATAAGCAAGACTCATCAGGCATATGCAGATAAACTCAAAATTTAAAAAAAATTACTTGGGCCTCACTTTACAAAAAACAACAAATTTAAAAATATTGCAAGACAATATTTGTCCCTTTTTTTTTAAAAGAATTTTAAACCCAAAATACTTTTAAAACCTACTATCATTTTTCCCCAAGTTTTTAAAATAATTAATTTTAAAAATCAGGTATTAATCGGGAGTTGTTAAAAGAATTCAAATAAGCTTTTCAGAAAAATTAAACTTTTCGCAAAATATTTAAAAACCCCTTTCTTTTTAAACTCATATCGATTAAAAAATGTCCAGCCAACTGAATTTATAAGTCAGCTGGATTAACAGATGTAGTTAGAGAGGAAAAAGAAATGTAATCAGAACAAATGACAAATGTGTAGTGGTTCTAGTGGTGGGCTAAAGATGGTGTGATGGGGATGAGTTGGCCCTGTCAGAAATGAGAATGTTTGGGAATATACTTATATTTATTATTTACTTTTGCTACGTCGTAAACTTTTCTGTTGTTTGTAGGATTTCGAATGAACGGAGATGTGTGGATCCCGATTGCAGCGGTAAGCAACAAATATTATGTGTATTATTATCTTTTTCAAGCAACATAATCTGTCATAACCTCCTTTAACATGCCCAAAAAAGTAATTAAAAATTTTATAGTAAATTTTTTTTAATCCCATTAACCTGTTTAAAAGTTTTACAAAAGGGGTACAAGTAAACCTAATGTAAATTTTTTTTGAATATTATTTTAAAACATTTTGTTTCTTTTTGGAATATTAAAACAAACAGCAGCTCAACTTGGTTTTTAAATATTGGTTATCACTTGGGGCTAAGGACTATTCTAGGCAAGTTTTCATATTGAGAAGGAAATCATGATAACTTTCTTTTTTGGAATTATTTCAGACTCTAGGCATCTATGATAAATGCTAGAATCTAGGTGTACATAGACTAAGCAAAAAATGGTAGGTTCTCCAGCATTGGTATAACTTGAGAGTGAGTAGACCTAATACACATAGGTTCTGATGGGAAGACAGAACAATTTCTAAATCCTATGCTATGGTTGGTAATTCTGCACTATTACCAAAATCAATTTTTAAAAACTTTTTTATACATCGATAATAACCCCTTTGGGGTGCTAAATATCAATATTTATTAAAAAAAAGTGTTTGGAAACTTTTTTTAGTATCCCTTAGTGGGTACACTAGTATAAAACCCAAAGCCGCCCAAATATATTGCATCAAGGAGGTTTTTTGGTTTGGTTTAAAGGGTTTTCAAAAACCTATTATATTCCCAGTCCCTGGAAATAACCCCGGTCGCAAGAACTGTTCTCCCCGTCAGCATCATGCACTGGGGCCCTATCATACTTTGCTGTCCCGGGCAAGACCCATAGGATTGGTAATGCGGGGTTCCCACCCAAAACGGACTATGGGCTTTTTTTTTCCACTCTGAAGAAGCACTAAGGAAAATATTTTCAAACAAAAAAATCATCCCTCGTTGTTATTAAAATAAAAAATTAAAAAATCAATTTTTGTCAAATTATGTAATTAAAAAATTTTTTTTTGTTAATGTTAAATAAAATTAAAAAACCTATTATTTTTTATTATATTGAGATGCCCATTTTTGTTAAATGTTTTCAAAATTTTTTATTGCTTTCTTAAACTTTCAAAAATTGTTGATCTTTGGGCTTTAAGTAAATTTTAAAGTCTATTATTATGGATAAATTTTTATTGTTTTTTGTTTTTTCTATTGTATGGCCAAATTGGGGACTTTTCTTAACAATTTGTTACAATTATAAAAAATGGTGTTACCGTGAATAAATAAAATAAAATAAATAAAATAAAATATTGTAGAATATGTTTTTACAAATTCTACTGACTGAAAAGCCGTTCTCGACAGTAAAAATACGTCATAACAGGTTCATTCTACAATATAGAATGATCATTCAACAAACCTAAAACCCAACCAAAATTTCCATGCCCCCGATGTCCCCCGGAAATGCCCCGTGTGGCAAAGTAGACTTTTAAAACCCTTTTTATCGCTTTTGCAAAAGTTAAAAGCCGGGTTTTCCTTTACACTGAAATTTTCCCTTTTTCTACTAAGTGAGGACTACCTTGTCATAATTTCAAAATATGAAAAGAATTGAAGCTGACTAATTACCGGTAATTGTGCAGTTTTACCCTATGGTAATAATTTATGAACTCTATTGATTTAGTCACTATGGGCGATGAAAATTACTTGTTTTTTAGTTTATTTGGGGTATGGTAACAATGAGCCCACTATTGATTATAGCTTTTTATAGTCGTCATGTTAATCAACCCTATATCCGTGCTATGCATAAACCATCATCCATTCAGCCTGTTTTGGCGTATGCAGTAAGCTTTTCTTATAAATTAAAAAAAAAAATGGGCAGTAAATGTGGAAGTAATGTTATGTTATAAAACTGCATATCGTTTTTCTTCTCTAGAAACATACTTTCGCATAATATTAGGCTATTTTAGAAGTGGGGTAACAAGATTGTAAATAATTGAAATCTTTAAAGATAAAAAAAATGTCGAGTTTTCAAATAAAATTTTTTTAAAATTGCAACCCTTATGACTGGGAAAACAAATTTTTTAAAAAATGAAAATCTAAATAGCCAAAATGTTCTTTAATTTTTTGCTGAAAACGAACCAAAGCCGTACTAAAATTATCAATAAAAAAATTTAATTTTTTTGTTGGGGGGGAGTTTTAAATTTGTTACAAAATGGAAAAACAAAAAAGTGTTTCTTGCCATCTAACAACATTTGAAACTGCCCTAAATGGGTCACCAATTAACTATATTTTCATAAGATGTGCTTTTTATTCTGTGGAAATAACGTACTTTTTACAAAAAAATTGAAAAAAATTATAACAACTTTTTTGTATTTTTTTACATTTCCTTCATTATTCATTAAACAAAACGCTGTTCCCTCAAAAATGGACGAAAGGTGTAGATTAACCATGTAGGGCATTGTAACTAACTAATTTTTACTGTTTTTCCCCAGAAAAAGCTAATTTTTTAATAAATCCCCCTAGCCAGGGCAATCAAAAGACCTACAGCTTTACAAAAGGAATCCAAAAACCCCTTTTTGTGGTCTGATTTTCAGCTAACTAAAAGCCCGACAAATTTATTTTACCTTTTCCTTTTAATAAAATCTAAGCCCTAACTAAACCCCCCCAACATGGACACCCCCCCAAATTCTTTGGTTTTTGTTCACGTCGATGGCAACCAATAAGCGGATGCCATGTCGCTATTAAGGGGACAGAGCATCAAACCTATTATCTACAATATCCTACCTATCTTTGAATAGTCAAATCTTAAGAAGCCTTTAGAAGGTTAACTAACTGGAAGAATCAGTCAAACCTCGACAAAAAAAAACTGCTACCTAGTTTATTCTTAAGATTTGACTATTTAAAGTATCAAATTTCATTTTAAAAGAAATTTAAAGAGATTTTTACTTTTTGTACATTTTATAACCCTTACACACACAGCCCCCCAAAAATACGCAGGCACAAAAACACAAACAAAACCCCAAAACATTAAAAAATGAGAACTAAAAATTCCACTAAAAAACCCAAAAAACCCGTCATTGACCACAAAAGGTTTTTTACAATTGGTCAAATACATTGTTGGGCAATCTTTGGGTTAAAAAAAAGGTACTTTTAACATTGAGCATTTTGAAAGGTTCAAAAGGATTTAAAAAATATTTGTGCTATCGAGTATTTTGTGAAGTTCTCGCTATCACTATATCTACTGCTATCAACTATATTTTTAATTTTTGCTTCTTGACAATAAATATATTTCATTCAAAAGAATCAGAAGTCGCCAAATCACACAAAATAGTGCAAATTAATTTTGCATCGATGAATAATTTTGTCGTTTAACCCCGCTGATTTTAAAAAAACCCATGAGGGAAAGTCTGTTTTATTAAAAAGAATTGAGAAAAAGTTTTCGCCAAAAATACAATCAAAAAAAAACTTAGCCAAATAAGTAAGGGGGAAGCTATAATTTAAAAAAAAAAAGTTTATTATGGGAAAAAAAAAAAAAAAAAAAATTGGGAAAAAATATTTTGTTGGGAAAATTTTTTAGAATATAAATTTGAAAAGAGTAGTAGCCCTACATTGTCTTGCCAGTGTATAGTCAACAGATAAGGCCAGTAGGGTACTCAAGCTTCTGTTCATGTTCGGGAAGTATGAATTGCCACTCAAAATTGTAACTGTTTGGACTGTGAATTGAATTTGAATCAAATATAAATTATGAAGGTGAGGTTTCAACAGACAAATGTTGTAGTTAGTTTTGAATTGTAACTCCTGTTTTATGATTTTTTTTAATACCAAAATTAAATTAATTTTAATGTTTGTTCATTATATTATGTTTTAGTTCCAATTTCACTTGCTCGGACAATGATTCGCTACAGTGCAGATGATGATAGAATTTTTTTTTGTTTTTCCGCCAGAATGGGCCCAAAACAAAAAAATTCAGCAAGGGAACAGGGAACCGTCTTTATTTGTGGGAAGCTAGGGTTTGGTGATTTTAACTCCTTTTCTTTTTTTTGTCCCCCCAGAATTATGAAATAAATTAAAATTTTGCCAAAGGTTAAATTTTTTGTACCAAAAAAAAAATACAAAAGTTTTACAATCGGGTATCAAAAAAACTTTCTGAAGGGAAAAAAATAAAATTAAATTTATAAAAAAAACTTAATAACAAAAATCAAAACTATATTATTTAATTTAAAAAGTCAATTAAAGCATGATTTTTACTTTTTTAAAAATTTCCTAAAAAAAATTTTTTAATGCCAGGTTTTTGGCGAAGTGCTGTTGCATATTTTTAGCATAAATTTAATTTTACTTCATGTTGAGATGTGCAAGAAATTGGGACTTTTTAATATACTTTTGTTTTTAAAAAAATAAAGAAAACCACAGGGCAATTTTTTTTTTTATTTTTAAAAATTTTCTAAATCTGACAAATATTCACTGCACTCCAATCAACATCCTTGGGTTTCTTTAAATATAAAAATCGAAACCCATTTACCATTTAGGTTTCTTTGATCCAACAAATGAGGAAAGAAAAAACACCGAGGCACAAATAAAGAGTGGAGTTATTTACTGCTTCCCCTCTGAGTTCTGACGTGTCAGAAAACATAATTTTGATTCTTGTTTGTTAACTCTTTGTTACCCTGTCTACTAAATCCATCTGGCCAGCAACCCCAGGGTTGCCACCAATTTCTTCCCAGTTTGGACATTTACTGTATTTCTCAATAAGGTATCCTCGTTACCTTGTGTCATTGACTTCTCCATTATCATCAAATGCTCAGAAGACCAGAGTTATTGGCCATAGGACATAGAAGGTTTTTCAATAATTTTTTAAAGATATGAAATGTACTGCAAGCTGCTCAGGCCTTGACTAATTATCTTAGCTCTTATGATCCTGCAGTTTACCCTCGATGTATACACTGATAACTATAGTACATTTGCAGTGACCGGGTGTTTGGCTACAGTTTGTTAGCTGTGGATTGTTCATAAGACCTTACCTTTTTTTTTTTGAGTTTATTGGGCCCGTAAAAATTTTTTAAACAATTTTTGATTGTTGACATTTTTTATCCCATCTGCTTTGGGTTTCCCCCATTGTGTGATGCCCCCGTATTTTTAAAATAGGCTGTTAAAAACTGTTTTTGTTCCCTTCCCGGTTTTCATTTGTAATTTTTTTAATTCTTTTAAAAAAATTTTTTTAAATTTTTAATTAATCATGTTATAAAAGGGTGCCCCGAAAGTACAATTTTATTTGACAGCTACTCTATCACTTGCTATAACACAATATCCATGTAAATTAAGGCATTTATCATAGTGTGGCACATTTTTTGGGTTCCAATATTGTAGAAATCCTCCGCCTTAGACCTCAACCACTAATTAACGCTAATATGAAGTTCGGCATCACCGTCAAAGGGAATTTTCATTGGGAAGCCCGGTCTTCATCCCCCGGAAAAAAAGTTGGAAAATGGGTTGGCACCAGAACTGGGCTTCAAAAGGGGGAAATTTTGAACTTTTTTCCTGTCCAAAATCATCCAAGAGCCTGTGGGGTATGATTGGCTGTATGGGCGTAAATTGTCATGAAAAAGCAAAATTTTTGAACAAAGGGTTTTTTTTGTCAAGGGGTTTTAAAATAAAAATAAATGAAATTACAAGTTTGGGCCCGGGGGGCTTGATTAAAACTAAAAACAAAGGAAACAAAATTTGAAAATTTTTAATTATTTTCTTATTCAGATTCAGTTTTGAGGATTCACTTTTTTGTGAAATCCTGTATATGTGAATTTTGTTTATAACATTTTCATTTGCCTTACAACTAAAAAAAATGGTATTTCATTTATATTGAACTATATATCAATTGAGAATTCTATAGATAGATAAATGTAAGAGTGGAAAACCTTGTTTCCATTAACTTAACTTATTCCCCCAATGTTTCACTTTTTCATCAAAAAAAAATATAACAAGTCCCAAATTAAATGTAATTACATATAACACTAAAAAAATCTTTCGATGAGTTTTACATTGAAAGCAAAAGTCTTTGTGTGTGTACTTTATTTCAGATTTAAAGGTAAAAGGGGGTTAAAGTGCCAAAAGAATTTATCAGAGAAGAAAAAATACTAGTGAAACCAAGTGAGGTGAAATATATTGTGGGCCCAAATTTAAAAAATAGAGAAATCAAAGCATAATACCCCGCCCCCCAAAAAAAATAAACAAAATTAACTTTAAATCAAACAAACCCAAAAATTTTTCCCGTGGAAAAACTCAAAAAGGGTTTTTCCCGTAAAATATTAGGTGTTTCTGAAAATTCCCGTACCCCCCGAATTCACCAGAAATTAATCCTCAAACCCAACAAAGTAAAGAAGTTTTTTGAAGGAAAAACAATAGCTGTTTTAAAAGAAAGGGTGACCAAATTTTTTTTAAAATTTTGAAAGAAAACACCCAAAAGGTTTTAACCTCCTATCAAAAAACCTTCACATAGTGAAAGTGTACCCTTATTAGTAAAAGCTGCAGATGTAGAACATAATATTAAAGAAGACAGTTCTGAAACTAGACAAACGTATATTAAAAAAGAAAGTTCAGAAACAAATATCAAAGAAGAAAGTTTTGAAGCTATGAAAACAAATATTAAAGAAGGCAGTTCTGGAAGTACAGGAACTAATATTAAAGAAAATTCTGAATCTTTAAAAAATAATAAAAAAGAAAGTGTTGAAGGGAAAAGAAAAAAGAAAAATAGAAAGTTTCCCTTTTAAACAGGACCCTTCAAATGGGAGAAAATCGGGAAACTTAAAAAAATAACAAGCAGGAGCTTCCTGAAAAATTTATGAAAATGGCAGATATTTCACAAGAGAAACCAAGAAGCATTGATCAGCAAGATGTTGATCTTATTATTGGGCCTACTTCTGAATCTAGTTTAATTGGTAAATGTTTTTTTTTTCAGTGTTTTTCCCAAATTTTAAAAATTTTTTCGGGGTTAGGGGAAAATTTAGAAAGAAGAGGGGAAAAAAAAGAGAAGGAAAGGGAAAAAAAAAATAAATAAAAAATGAGTTTAAAAAAAAAGAGAAAGAAAGGGGAAAAAGAAGAAGAGGAAGAAAAAATAAATCATAAAGATGAGTTTAAAGCAGCTGATCAGGAAAATGATAATAATTTTAAAGTAGAATATTCAAAAAAAAGGAGATGAAAAAAACATCACCCCTTAGTGTCTGAAGAAAGCAATAAAAAAAAATTTTCCTTTACAGTCAGAAAACAAAAACCCCATGAAAATAACATAAAAATTAAATTTTAAAACCAAAAAATAATGTAAAGATAAAAATTTCCAAAAAAAGGTATTGAAAAAGGATGAAAAAAAATAATGAAGAAACAGACCCCAAATTTGTCAAAAAAAGATTTTGGGCAAATTAAAAAATAAAAAAAAGAAAACCTAAGTAAGTTTTTTGGGGGGAGAAACATTTTGCTAAATTTAACAAAACGGGTTGAAGTAACTGAAGAAGTCAATCTTCAAATTACAACAGATGATACATCAGCTGAATTAGATAAAAATGTTACCAATGAAACAGGTGATTTGCTGGCCCAAGATAAAACAGATAACACAACATCCCATTCTGATATTTCATCAATCCATGAAGAGATTAAGATAGCAGAAGAAGGCAATTCGCCAAATGAGTCAATAGTTATATCAAACGATCAGACATTTCTTGGGCAAGAAACACCACCTCCATCAGCAAATTTTGAACGTGATGGACCTGCAACAGTTTTAACTGGAGAAAAAGATTCTTCAGAGGTTTTAACTGTTCCTCCAGTTGAAAATTTAGGTGAAGACAATCAGATAAACACACAGGCACCTAGTCTTGAGGTGCCTAGCTCATTTAGTTCTAACCCAAGTGTTGATTCAGTACTACCTCAAGAACATAAAAATGATTCTATAGATGATAGAGAGACTAAAGACAAATCAAATGATATAGTTGATGGTTTAAATATGAAGCCTGTCTATGAGGAACCTGAAACAAAGCATAACATTGACCACCAGCCATTATTTGGCTCCGCTCAAACTGAAAATGAAAAATCTGAACACCCTGTTATAAATGAGGCTGAAAAAGCATCAGCATTTAATCATGCTGCTAGTGACTCCCCAATGGTGTCCCTCCCACTCTCTTCTTTTCCCAACACTAAACCCTTTAAAAGAACCCCAAAAGAAATTTTTCCACACCTACGCCAAAAAATTTAGCAAGAACAGTGTTTTTATGAAGTGGTAGCCAAATATTGAAGTATAATTTTTAAAAAGGAGATTCCTTTCCAGGCATCAGCAAATTCATGGCCAGATTTTTTGGATGAAATTTTAAATGCAGAAGAAGAAATAAAAGCAAAATCATCTCAGATCCCCCCCAAACATTCTATTTTAAATCAAGTTAATGAAATTAATTCTGGTTTAGAAGCAAATGAAGATTCTGTTTTGAAAGAAGTCTCTAATAGTGATTCAGAAGGATTTTTCTCGTGGCTAAAGCCAATCTTTGAACTATTCAAGAACTCTGAAATTCCCAAAAAGTTTGGGTACAAGGGAATTGGGAAGATTCAAAGAAATACTTAAACCTTAAACCTTGGGTTCTTTTAAAAAATTGAAACTGTTTTAAAGGGACGTACAAAGTTTAACTTAAATATTCAACTAGGTGTGCACAAGATTCATTTACTCATAATTAGTTTCATATTTTTAAGTCAATTTGCATATTAGTCTTTTCATGTTCAGAGAATTCAAATGGCTCTTAGATCTGGCATTGGTTTTTAAAGGGGCCCGTCCATAAAAAACCCCTTTAAAACATAACAAATCTTTGCAAGTAAAAAAATTTTTTAAACAATATTTTTTAAAAAATGGGAGTTGATTCTTTCCCAAAAAAGGGACTAATAAAACTTTTTCCCTTTTTTTTGACAATTTTTAGGCGATGCACGTAGCTGTTTACAAGAGTATATAGATAAGTTATAAAATTGTGAAATGTTACATAACTCAACCTTAATATTAGTACAAAAAGGTTACAAATATTAATGTGATTCATTTAAGATGTTTTTACTATCCTCTGGGAAGAGTGTAGATATCTAGACTTGAAAAAGTAATTTGGTATAAATTTGTCATATAGAGTAATCATAAATAAATAATAATCTATTTAAAAAAGGTATATAAATTTATATAAAACCATGACATTTTAAATAACCTAACTAATGACACATGAGTTAACAATCCTGATCAAGCAGATGTTCATCGACCTAAAATAATGATGTTTGACTAGTGAGTGACTTGGCAAATTGTCAATGTCAGAGGCCTTTACTCAGTCCTTGTTGGACAGTCATCAGAGAGAGGTCTACTATTGTATGATGTTTGAATAGCTAATTAAATCTTGTACACTTGTATAATTACTTTGAAAATAGTTTAAGTTTAAAGTTAGTATGTACTTTGTTCTGAATGAATTTAGGTTTATAAATTCATAAGTACTTAATTTTATTTGTGATCTGTTTTTTTTTGACTTTGTTTTAAAAAAATGGAAGGCATTTAAACCCAAAATTGTTTTTTCTATAATTTTAAATTTTTGGAAATTAAAACTATATTCCTTAGGTTTTTAAAACTTTCTTTTAGCTATCCCCTTTAAACCCAAATTAAAAGAATTTCCCAAAACAAGATTTTTTTAAAATTCAGGTAAGTTAAAAAAAATAATTGCAGTGCATTGTTTATAGAATTTTTTTTAAATTTTTTTAAAAAACGGAATTTTTTTGGGAATTAAAAAAAGGGTTTTGTTTTCCCCTTTTATATTTAGACAGTTTATAATAATAAATAGTTACAAAATAAGCCGAAGTAATTTTTTTAAATTTTACTCAGCTTGAGAAAATATTGCTCATCCAAGCTGATTAAAAATATTATTTTTAAATAAGACAAACTTATCCTTTATGTTTGATTTATATTACCAGTACATACATATTGTATATATAAGTAAAATGTATAAAAATGACATGCACTGAAGTCGGGTTACGTAACAGGATGTCATACAAAATGGTTCATGCATTTTGCAGTATGCTGCATGGAAAACAACCTGCATTTTTTACTATGAGACCTTACACATCAGGATTTTGAACTTATTTTGCAATGAATTTGTGTGATGCACGTGCCGCATGAAACCGATCAGTGTTTTGGTTCTATTTGTCAAGCATTTTCAGTTAGCGTATGCATAGATCCTGGTTGAGGATTATTTTTTATAACCATTCTGGGTTTGCTGTTTTTTCACAGATTCATAGACTGTGAACAAACAGCACAAACAGCAGTATTAGGTATTATTTTTGGTTCAGGACTATTTTATGAAACTCACATTACACAATTTTTAGAGTCCATCTTAAAAAAATGGGTCTTCTAAAATAGTTTTCCTGTATTACAAACTTTGCTGTAACCAATATTTCTTTTTGAAAATATCTGCTTTCATTATGAAAGTTTTTTTCTTTTGACTGTATGCTCAAAATTGTTGTTATTACAGATTGACTGACAGAGTCTAAATTTTCTTGCCAATATGGATAAGTTTAGTAATGACGATATAGTTAAAATCAACAGTATTCTTCATTACTTCCAGAAGCATTACACATCATCGGCTAACATCTCGTAATAAAATGGATGTTACCTAGATTATCCTGCATCCAGCACAGTCCGTAAAGCATACAGAGTAACATATTTGTTACATGCAATGTCCAAAAAATGTGTGAATCACTTTGCATGACACTGTTTGTTATATTCTATGAAATAGTCTGTAGAGAACTCCTAAAAAAAAAAACCTCAGATATCACTTTTAAAAAGTATTATATTCTATGAAAATTTTTCTTTCCCCAAAATTTTAAAAATTTTTTTAATAGAATATAGTACTTTTTAAAGTGAGATTGTAGGTATTATTTTATTTATTTTTTTTAAGAAGTGGGCCTTAACCCACAGACTTTTGTCTGTGCAACTAACTTATTGAGAAATTGGGAAGAGGCAAACAAAAAACAAACCCAAAAAAAATATTACTTAAAGGGACTTTCAAATTCCCCGACTTAATTTGAAAACCAGCGCTCACTCCCAACTTTTAAATCAAAGTCTTGGGTGCCTAGAACTGATCGGCCACCAGCCCAAAAGTATTCTTATTTCACTTTTTAAATATATCACCAAGAAAAAAATAGGGTTACTTTTATTTAGCATGTAATATGATCAATGAAAAAGCTTCTTGAGCGAGCACAATATTCAAATTAACTTGAGGAATATTTTGAGAAATTTAAATTAACTAAATGGTTATGTTACTATTAGCTTGCAAACTTGAATATCCGTAGTAAAAAATTAACAGTAATTATTATTTTATGTTTGGTGTAAGCTAGTAATTTTTTAAAATTTTTTCCCTGAATATTGTTACTGATTTAGGCCATCTCATTATCTATATAACCTTGTACATATTGTAACTCTTTGTGTGTTAACATAATAATAAAACTCATTTTATAGTTTGAAAACTTGATAAATTAAAAATTTTAATTGCACAAAGATTTCAAGTGAAACATGCTGGCTGTTTTGTGGTTAACACAAATACAGAGCTTGAGCGTGGCACAAAGGAATTATAATTAGCAATAATATGCAATTTACTAGGGTTTTCTTTTTTGAAAAGTTAAATTAAAGGTAAGAAAAAGTTTTTTTTAAATTTTTTAATTTTACTGTCACAGTTTTATGGGAAATTGGGCCCCTCTTTATAAACTGGGAGAAGGAAACTGTGGTTTTCTAAAAGATGTTTCTGTAGCCCATAATGTCATGGGGGCAGAGTCCTTTAAGTCACCTGAAGTAAGTAAAATGTTACATTAGATATATCAAAACACCACAGTGAATAGTCCAATAATACTAATATAACTATTAACTTTAATTATTTTGTTTGATTGAATTTTTAATTTCTTGCCAATTTTACAGGTTTTTCCCCTATTTCAACTTGGCAGTTTCTGAGGATTTCTTCACGTTATAATGTTAAATTTTTAATCTTACAATTTCATAATTTCATTGGGCCTTAGTTTATTTGTAAAAAAAGAAAAATAATTTATGGCTAATGTGATTCCTAATTGAATGATTTTTTTCTTTTCATAAAATGTACTGTTGAATTTATAATAATTGAATAGTGAATAATAATTTACTGTTTTAACTTGCCAGTTTGTTTGTTTCTTAAAACACTTTAAAACTTTGGGAAAAACAACAGCTTTACAAACAAATGGGGTTTTGTTTAAAATGATTTTAAAAAGAAATGACTAAATTAGAATCACTACCCTTTTGAATTTATACTTAAACCCAGATTGGGGGTGATTTAAAAAAACCCCTAACACAAAACGGAGTTACAACTTTAAAAGGAACCCCGGAAAAAATGAAGATATAAACTACAGGGAGGGGAAAACTCCCGTGAACAGAAAAATTCCCCTTTTAAAAATCTCTACCTGTTTCCCCCCCCTCCCGCGCCGTCGCTGTTTTTTCGTGTGATTCAACATTTTACCCTGAAAAGCTACGCAAGGGTTTCCCGGGACAGGGGTTTTGTGATATTTAATTTTTTGGAAAAAGTTTAGACAATAGTAAAACCATTTCCCTTTAACCCGGGAAACCCAAAGGGAAAGTTGGCCCCACAACTGGGAGACAGGGGTTTTTTTTTTAAACTGCTGGGAAAAAGTGTTTTTAATTTGGGAAAAAACAAAATTACTGAAAGTTTTTTTGAAAAAAGAAACCCTAGGAAAAAAAATTTGCGTAAATTATTCCAGGCTACAGGCCCCTAGAAGTTAAGCAGTCCCCAAATACCAAAATTTGTAAAATATTAAAAAAAAAAGGGAAAACATATTAGAAATAAAAAAAAACAAGCAACAGAAATAAAAAAAATTAAAATTTAAAGACAGGGAAAAACTCCCTTTTTGTCATTTTTTGGGGGAAGCAGACCCAAACCCCGTATTTAACAAAAGTACCTGGAAGCTGTGCAACGGGGTGCCCAAAAATTGGGGGTTAAGTGGGAAAAAAATTTCATGTG
This sequence comes from Stictocephala bisonia, assembly GCA_035578905.1. NCBI lineage: Eukaryota > Metazoa > Arthropoda > Insecta > Hemiptera > Membracidae > Stictocephala > Stictocephala bisonia. Next base: position 18,667 of record JAQJVL010003223.1, on the reverse strand, counting down.
ACCAGTCAGAAAAAAATCTACCAAAAATTATAAGTCAAAAATCTGCGAATTCTGATGAAAACTATGAAAGACCTAATACCAAAAAGTTATTGACCCACAAAACCGAGGAAACTAAAGATTTAACTCCCTCAACAAAAAGAAAACTTGGGGTTTTTTTGCAACAATAAAAAATTGGGAGAAAAAATTTAAATTAAAAAAAAAAAAGACAACCCAAAAAAATTAAAGAATGATTTTTTTTGAAAAGGGGAAAACAAACTGACAAAAAGCCCCGACATTTTTAAAATATGAAAATATAATCATTTAATATTTAATCTATTTGTATTGTACAAAAGAAACCCAAAAACCCACAAATTTCCCGTTCCTTGATTTAAAAAAAAATAAAAATATAAAAATAAAAAACCAAAAAAAACTAATTTGAAAAAGAAGTGTATTTGGGACACTTTGGGAATAGAAACCCCAATAAAAAAACTGTTGCCCACTGTAAACTGTGCACGTTGCTCTTTAGGGGAGGCGGGGCCCCTGGGCAAGGGGGCAGTGGGCGACAGTACATGGGCTTTCACAAATGCCCATATTTCCAAACCCCCTTTTGGGGCCTTTTACAAAGGGAAAAGGTTTTGGTTTTTTTTGAAAAATGTTTATTAATTTGATTTAATGAAATAATTTAATAGAATTTTTTTTAATTTTTATAAATTTTTTTTATTTTTTTATTTTTTGTTTTGTTTTTTTCTTTTATTTACTTAAAAAAAACCCGGAATGGTAGGTTTTTGGTTGCATTTATACAATACAAATTATTTTAAAAATTTTTTTGATCATACATCATAAGAAAAAAGTCAGATATAATAAAAAATCAATTGCCATTTATAACTATGACAATGAATGAAAAAAAAACGTTTTTTTTTTTTGAGGCAAAGTTAAGACCCCTTAGGTCCTCCTTTACACTTAAACCTAAACAATTAGATAAACTTTAAATAAAAGGCAACATGTCCAAATTCCCCTTATTTCACCACGTTGTTTTTGTTTGCAACATTATCATATATCTCTTCATATCCTTCAATCATCTCATACATCTCATCCATATCTGCATCCATTTCCTCAAAATTTAAAGGGTGTTTTAGATGTTTGACAACATTGTGTAGAACAGCACAGAATACCACTCGTTGTGGTACTCTTTCTAGTGACACCTACACAGTTGCCAATAATTGGAAATCTTTTCTTGAACTGTCCAAATACTCTCTATAATAACTCTTTCTCTTGCATGAGAGTTATTGAAATTTTTTCCCCTGAAAGTTCCCCTTTTAGGTTCTTGAAAAAGGGGAAAACAACCCCCCGGGGCATAAATATTAAACCCGAGTCACCAAGCAAACAAGCCCCACCTTATATTGAGAAAAATTTTGTTTCGAACATCACTCCTTCTCCTCCATATTCCTTGGGCATGCACCGGGCCCTGGCCAAATTTCCCCAGAAATGCTCGTAAAAATTTAAATTTTTCTTCCCCGGTTTTCCTGGGCATTTGGAAAACTTGCATATCCCTTTTTGATTGATGTAATTTAAACACCAAACATGGACATTTTTTTTTTTTCAAGTGAGTGCAGGGTTTTAAAACACCCCAAAAATGTTGGTAAAGTTTGGGTTTTTCCACAAGACCTTTTATTTTTTGAAACTCTTTCACTGTGCTAAAGGGAAAAATGAATTCAGTTTTCAAATTTATCCAGTATACAACTCATCACATAATTAAAATTTTTACACACTTTTTGAATGGTCAAAATCCAATTTCTTGGCACTCTGCTCTGGAAGCCCCGGGTCATAGTGTAAAGAAGGAAAATCTTAATACGTTGGGCTTGCGGGGGAGTTTTTTTGTACAAATTTTTCACTTTTGCGGCAGGAATTCAAATGTCAAAAAAAACAATATTTTCCCGTTTCAAAACGCATAAGCTCCTTTCACCTGTTCAACAAATCTTCGTACTCGAAAAAGTTCTTCCTCCCTGAAACGCCTAAACATTGCCCTTATTAAAATGAAGTGGCAACTGGGTAAAAATGTAGTTTGCCTGTTTCCCCCGATTTCCCAAAAAAATGAAGTTATAACTATACCTATATAAAAATTTAAAAATTAAACTTCACTTTAATCACATCAAAAGGGAGTTACAACTATAAAAAAGGGAAAAAAAAAAAAAGTTACAACTATGGGGGAGAATAACTAAAAAATTTTTTAAACACACCGAGTGAAGGGGTAACTTTCAAAAATGTAGAGTGGTTTAAAAAACTCTTTTTTTAATCACTTCACTTTAATTTTTAAAAATTTTTAACATGGCAACCTTTCAATTTATTTTTGAAACTCATACTGGTAACTTTTTTTTTAAATTTGTCTATATTTTTAAGTAATTTTTAAAGATAAATCAAAAAAAAACGATCAAAATTGCATTTGGGGCATCGCAGAATATTCCTGTGATGCAAATTTGAGTCCATAATATTGTTAGTAATCCTGTATTTTTTCACAACCTGGATCAGCCAGACCAGGGAATTAAGGGGGTTTTTTTTATTGTAATAAAAAATTAACAAATGTCAGCATCATAAACAAAATAAGGGAGTTGTAAAGTAATTTTTGATAAAAGTTTTAAAAGAACTATGTTTTTTTCCCAGATGATTGCACTTGAATTTTGATGAGATCCCATTGGAAAGTCACAATATTGGGTTGTCATCACAGGAGTGGTTGTAAATTTATTCTCTCTCGGCCCAAATACTACATTGAGGTAATTAAAATAGTTTCCCCTTTTTCTACAAATTTGTATTTCCTCAAAGCAAGTTCTATAAAATCAAGTTCAAATAGAATTATTCTTAAAATTTTATTTTTTCTTTACCCCCTTTAAGGGAATATAAAAAAAAATTTAGTTAAATAAGTTTTATTGCTATTTGAAAAGCCAGAATCTACTTAAACGTTTTTTATTTTTAACCATTGTTAAAATAAGGCATTATTAAAAAAAAAAAACAAAATTTAAAAAAAAATTTAAAATCTCAAAAATTCACTTAAATTTAAAATTTAAAATATTTAAAACATTTTTAAAAAGGTGCCAAAAATTCTTCCTCAAATGGCTATTGTGGTATGTAGGGAAAATTTTTTTAAAAAAAGGGGGACTAAAAAAACTGAAAAATATTTTAAAATAAAAAAAAAAAAAATTATGAAAATTGTAATTTACTTTTTGTGGGCTGGAAAACCTGCAAAAAAAAAAAAATTTTTAAAAAAAAATAATCCCTTTTTTTCTTCCCTTTTCAAGGGTCACGGTTCAAAAGAATTTTTAAAACAAAACAAAAAATATAAAACGATGATTTGAAAAAAAAATATTCATGATTAGAAATTTTATGAAAACACACTGAATTAAAAATTTTTACATTTTAAATTTTTTTTCAAACTGCAAAATTTTTTTAGGAAAAAATAAATTAATGATAAAAATAAAATCGGGATTTATTTTAAAGGGGTTTTGGTTTTTTCATAAAAATCAAGAAGTTCTATGATTTTTTGAATAGCCACAAATCGTAAAATAAAAAAAATGACCATAATTTTTCTGTAACTTGTATTTTTTTATTTTTTGCTTTATTTTTTAAGTAAAGTATTTTGTTTTTGAATTCAAAATGAAAAGTACAAATTAAGCCCGCAATATAAACAAAAAAGATGTTGTAAAAGAGTTTTTTAATAAAAATTACGTTTAAAATTTTTATTAGAAAATTATTAGTAAAGTTGGGGTTGAAAGAAGCGACCCAACAGAATTTTAAAATACTAATTTTTTTAAAACCCAATTTTTTTAAGTAAAAAACAAGTAAAATTTTAAATTTAATAAAACTCGAAACCCAATTTTATTTTTTTAGGCTTTATAAAGAGACGGAACCCCCTTGTAGAAATTAAAATAATTAGAAAAGAGAAGTGCTCATTCTGAAAAAGGAAAACTCTATTCTCGAGGACAGGCTGCAAAATGTTTCCCGCAAGAGGGGAATTAACAACATAATTAATTATAAAAAGGGGAAAAAAAACTTCCCCAACTTTTTTTTGACGTAATTGTAAAAGGTTTTTTTTTGTAAAAAGATCATGGGTTAACCCAAAAACACCCCTTTTTTTATGCCATTTTGCGACAAATTTATCTTTTCAGGGGGCAAACTCACAAGGAGTAAAAAACAAAAAATTTTTAGAGTAAGCCTAGGGCGGTTTTGGGGATCAATTAAAGGTTCCCATTCAAGAGAAATTAATTGCCGCAAACGGAAATTCGAAAGGGTTTTTCCCTTTTTAGATTAGCGGGCATTTTGGGAAATTTTAAACTTTAAATAAAATTTTTAAAATTATTTTTTTTTCCCCCAAATTTAAAAGTTTTAAATAAAAATTTTATGATAAAAAATAATACTTAATGAAAAATAATTATTTACAAATATTAAATGATCAAATTAAACTATGGGAAAAAAATTTTTGTTATGTAAGTGTTTCAATTTTTTTTTCCCCTCTTTAATTAAAAAAATGGGTTTTTCTATCCAAAAATTACCAAATATTTTGCATCCAAAACGTTTAAAAAACGCCTTTTATTTTTTTAAAAAGAAAAAAAATCTACAAACGCAACTTATATTTTTGTTTAGTTTTCAACAAAAATGTAACCTTCCCTTTTTCTTTACAAACCCTTTAGAAAGGCGGGGAAAAGTCGCTACAAATGTAATTTGACTAGCGGGGAGTGACGTCCATGGATATGAGGGCAAAGGGGGGGGGCCGCCAACCGCATCGAAAAAACACAAGACGGGGGCGTTTGAACGCCCCTTCCCCCCGAGATGGGGGGTCCCGATTTGTCAATGTTCCTCCCCCGAAAAGGGGGAATTAAAAACCCAAACTTCCCCAAAAAAATTTTTTAAAACTCGGGTGAAAAATCCCCCTTTTTTCCCCAATCTTTCCCATACGGGTTTGGGGAGTTCATGGGCCACCATCATGGGAATTTATAGAATCCCGGTTTACTTTCCCGCACTTTGGTGACAAATTTTATGCTTTCTCCCCAATTTAAAAATTAAAATCTCTAACACATTTTTAGGCCCCCGGGTAAAAACTTTAACCAACTAATAAGCCTTTAAACTAACTATTAATAAGCTTTATAGCCTTTTAAAAATAATTTGAAAGCTATTTTTTGGGACCTTTTGGGACATTTACAAATAAAGCTTTTTAATTGAATTGAATTGAATTGTAACTGAAGAGTACATTTTTAGATTTAAATTTTGATGGAAGATAGAGGGGTTTAGTTTGAGGGACAGAAGAAAAAAAAAAAGTCTTGAAAAGAAAAAAATAAAAAATTTTTTAAAGAATATTTGAAATTTTTTAAATTTTTTATTACAGTAAAAACCTTGTTATCTGACATAGATATTATAAAGAAATTCCCCTTTTTTAAAGTATGTACAAAAAAAAATTGGGCTGAAATTTTTTCTGAAATATGAAAACATTTTTTTCCATAGTGATATTTTAAAACCCAAACCCGCGCATTGCTTTGTTGCTTCCTGTACTTGACGTTTTTGTGAGCAAACTATACAAAATTTTTTTCAAAGTATGATTGCCTAAAAATAAAAAGGTAAAATTTTTTAGGAAAGGAAAAAAAGTGCTTGTAAGTAGGGGGAAATAAAAAAAATGTGACTGTGAACTCAATTCAATTTAATTCAAAAACTCTTTAATTTTTTCAATGTACCAAAAATACAATTTAAAAAAGCGTCACAATTCACATAATAATTTTCCCTTTGATTGATTTTTGTTCTTAAAATTTTTCGTTTTTACACAGTTAACCATTCTTTTACTGTAAATGTGAAAAAAAAAAAGACTAAAATATCATTGTATCGGGGAAAAATTTAAAAAATAAAACAGAACTATTTGAGATTTTTTAAAAAAACAAATAAGATTACATTTTTTTTAAAATGTTTAAGTAAAAAAATAAATAAGATATCAAATTTCATATGACTTGACATTTAAAACCTAGTAAAACTTTGAGATTTTTATCTAATAAAAAGAAAAAATTTTTAAAATTTTACAATATTAATTTTATGCATAATTTAAGTTAAAAGATTTTTAAGAAGGATTTATCTTTAAAAAAACTTTAAAATTTTTTTACCCAAAATTTTTTAAAGAAAAATTTAAAAAAAAAAAAACTTTAAAATATCTTGCCCGACATTCAAAACAAAAAAAGAAAATTTTGAAATTTGGGATAAAACCAAATGTAATAAAAAGAAAACAGTTTTAATTTTTTTACAAAAATTTTCAAAATTTGTATGTCCCTTTAAAATTTTTAAAAAAAAATTTTCATAAGAGGGACTTTAATTTATTTACATATTTTTAAAAAAGAAAATATTCTTTGAATGAGTATAACGAGGCATTTTTTTAGGTACTTTTACACTTATTTTTTAAAAAATATCAAATTTTTATTCACTAAAAATATCTTTCCGCAGTGAAAATAAAAATTTTTTTTGCCAATAAAACTGTTTTTTTTTCAAAAAACTTTAAAAAAATTAAGTTTTTACATTCTATTGTATCTGGTATTAAAATAATGGGGTATTCCCCAACCTTTTTTTGTTTTGGTTTTTTTTGACTACATTTCAGTTTTCCCAAAGGGTGTACAAAAGCATACACTGGGTTTGGGGTGCCCAAAAGTGAAAAAATATTCTTTTAAATGACTCTGGAAAGGGTGTAGGTAAAAAAATTTCTCTATTTCCTTTTTTTGTTTTAACAGAATTTTATACCCAAAATTTTTTTTTGTTGTGGCTCCCTAAATTGCAATACCCAATGGAAAAAAAAGTGAATGTACTTTTGAGGAATAAACCCGTTTTTGTGTTTTTTTTATGCTTTCATACCGCACAACTGACCAAAAGCATAGAAACCCGGAAGACCCTATTACCAACAATAAATTAACAAGAATAAAAAAACCAAACCTTTTAAATTTGGAAAAAAATTTTTTAGTTTCCCAAAGGAAAAATTAGTAGAATCAACCTGGCAAACTTTGAAATTAAACTATGTATAAAATTTGGGGTTTCGGGTTTTAACCTATTTTTTTTTTTGTGGAAAAAAAAATATAAAAATTTGATTTACTGGTATTTAGAAAAAGATTGTTTCCATCCAAAAAATCTTTAAAAAGATAAAAGGCGAAAAAAGAAGGCCCGTTCAATATCCTCCTTTTTAAATTCCCGAAACTGTAAAGTTTTTCATCAACAGCATAAAACAGATTGGGTCCTCCCCTTGGAATGAAAAGTGGGTAGCCAGCTACCTAACAGAGAAAAAAGCAGTGGGCCCAAAAAACCTTTAGGGAAAACCCCGTTTAACAATTTTGAAAAAAATTAGCGAACATTTTGAATATAACTATATTTATTGTAAATTTGTTTTTTTTATGTAAAACCCAATAAAAAATTGCATTCTATTTTGAAGAAAATGAACCAAAAACCAATTTTAAATCTTTACCTTTAATATTAAAAAATACTAAGTTTACTTATAAATTTTTTTCGTGAGAAAAACACTATCAAAAACCTTTTTAAAAGGGCAAGAAAAATGCCCAAAAATTTCTTTCATTTCTATCAATGCTATCTATTTTTGGATTCAATAAAAAGGGGTGCCTGCGTAATAGTAGATTTTAAAACCGGTTTCCAAAAAAAATTTGTTCTCATCAAGTATTTTTAAAATTTCTTTTTAAAAAAAATCTTTAAAAGTTGGTTTTTATACTACTTTTTTTAAAATTTTTTTGAAAAAAATGGTAACAAAGAAAATTTGGGCCCGTAGCTTTAAAAGGCTTATATAAGTTACCTTTTTTTAAAAAAAGGGGGACTAACTTTTCCCCAATTTTAAAATTTTGAAAGGAAAAAAAAACCAGATAAACAACAAAAAGAAATTTTTAATATGAGCTAAGGTTGTAACCCCGGGGCTTTGACTGGGGCTTTTTGGTTTTTTTTTTTTTCTTTTCTGCCCGGGCTGCCTGAATCGCTCATGCCCTGCTTTTTTTCGAATTTTGGGAGCTGTTGGGCCCCCGGGTCCGTTCGTTTCCATGTTCCGGGCCCTTTTGGCCTTTTCAGGTTTGGGGCCCCTCTTCTAGAAATTTTTTCTAGAAAATTTGAGTTGGTTCTCAAACAGCCGTTTTGTCCCCCCCCAGAAAAGATAGGGCCCAGAAAACTCTAAAACGTAAGTGTTCATTTTTTAAGTTTTTAAAATCTAAACACCCTTTTGGGGAGAATAAATTTTTTTACAATAATAAATTTAAAAATTCTTATTTGTTTTTTCAAGTTTTTTTTTAAAATTTGTTTCTTTGTTTTAGATTTTTCTTTAAAACTAGGTTTTAAAGCCAATGTGCTCAATGTTTCCCTTTTTAAACCCGTAATTTTCTTTATTTTATCTTTTTTATTTTCAATTGTAAAAATGTTAATTTTTTTGAGCCTTTTTTTCCCGTTGGAGTTTCCGGGAAAATCATATTTTTTGTTCTTTGCCAATAACCTTTGCCTAGCTGTACCCTTTGATTTTCATTTTAAAAAACCAAAAACTCATGTATCCATAGCCTAGTTTTTTTAGTTTTTTCATTTTTTTGTTCCATAAACGTAAAATTTCGTCCCTTTTTTAATTTGTTAAAATTTTAAATTTTGGTTTTTAAAACTTTAATTGCCAACATAATTATTCATTAAACCTAAAATTAAACTTACATTTTTTAGTGTGGGTTTAAAAACACGGGACAATTTTTTTCCCGTTCCGTTTGTTTGGGCCCTTTTTTGTATTTTGAGGTCATGGGGTAGTATTTTTTGTTGTTTTGGGGACTATTTTTAATTGCCCGTGTTTGGCCTTTTCCCGTTCCCGGGTCCTTGATGGGACGTTCCCAAACCCTCCCTGCCCCTCCGGGGGATTTGGGCCCAAACCCTCGTACTGCTAGCCTGGCCTGGGACCATGCTGGACCTAGTTTCGCCCCCTTTCCCCCTCAGCTTCATCTTTGGGTAAAAGGGCCCCTTTTGTCCTCAGGTCATGCATTTCCAATTTTTTTTTCCGGCCCCGGGTGAGCTGGGGGTTTAATTTAAAAAAGGAAATATAGAAAAAAAAAAAAGAAAAAAAAAGTTTTTGGAACTTTATTTTTGGGCCCAGGGGCCCAAAACGAACAGTGATTTATGGGAAAATCAGCCATGGGGACTTTCTTATATTTAATTTATTAAAAAAGAAAAATTTTTTAAAAAAACACAAAGAAATTTCCCCTGTTATTCTTTATTTTTTTATTTATCTTTAAATTTGTTTAAGTTCTATTGTTACATTTGTTTTTGATTTTTTTATTTTTTTAGGTCCCCCATTTTTAAATCATGTTATTAAATTTTTTTTATATTTTAAAAGGGCCCAGTTATTGTTTTTTTATTTTGTTTTGGGTTTAAATGAATTTTTTCTCGAAAAAGGTAAACCCGAGTTTTTATTTTCTTTTTTAAAATTTTTTAATTTTTTTTAAAACCCCCAAAAGGGGGTTATTGTACTTTTACGTAACTTCTTTAATTTTGGAACTTTCCCAGGGGTTCCGGGTTACTCCCGGCCCGGTTTGGGAAAACAAGGGATGTGGGCTGAAAATTTCCGGGGGTTTTTTAGGTTATCTAAATTGTTTTCTAGATTTTCACCTTTTTAAATTATTAAAATTTTCTTACGTTTTGGGGGGTCTGGCTTTGGTGCAGATAGGCCAAAGTAGTTGTTAATTTGGTAATTTTTGGGGGTTTTTTTTGTTTTTTTTAGCTTTTTGGGGTCCCTTTTCTTTTTTAATTTTTTGTTTTATTGGGTTTTTTTTTAAGTGCGAATTGATTTTGTGGGCCCTTTTCCGTTTTTGATTATTTAATTTTTTTCCTTTTTTAAATAATTTTTTTTTTTTTTGATTTTTTCCAGCTGCCGAGTGTTATTTTGACCCCCAACTGCCAACCCCCCTGATCCCATCGCTCGACTTTTTTTTGGGGCCATTTCCCCCGGTTGGGATGCTTTCCAGCTTTGGGGGGGGGGGATTGGTCCCAGGGTTTAATAATGAAGGAGATTTTTTTGTTTAACAAAGCTTATTGGGATGTCACCCCCCCAGTAAAAAAGTTTTTTTTCAAAAGCCCTCACTAACTTATAAATTTTTCTTCCCCTAACGTTTTTGAAATTTTAAAAGTTGTTTTAAATTTTCCCTTTTCACATTTAGAAATTTAAATTTACCACTTTAGGGAATTTTGGGAAAAACTGAACTCTCATTCAGTAGTTTTCCCCGACCAGTCAGACATAAATTTGTTTTTTGGATGGAAGTTGAGTTACTTTTTTAGTTTTTGATACCCCTTTAAAAAAAGTAATAGGGGAATGTATTAGGATAGTTCGTTTTTGAAAAATTTTCCACAACAATTTTAAATTTCTTTTGTTATAAAAACTGAACAGAAGTTAATGTTTTTTTCAATACTGTTTTAAAACCTTTAAAGGGGGTATCCTACTGAAAATGGTGATTTTTTATACTACAATTATTTTTTAATGGGAAAAAATTTTTTTTTTTGGTCCCGTGTTGACCTAAAAAGAATTTTTTTCATTTAAAAAAAAAAAAATAAAAATTATACCTCAAATTTTTTAAAGGGTTTTTTTTTAAAGGGAAAAAAAACGGTTTTTTTTTAAGTGGGTTTTTAACTTTTTTTTTTTTTTGCAAAAAATTTATTGGGCATAATCCATTTTAAAGATCACAAAATTTAAAAACCCTTTTGTCTAGCAAAATTTTTTAATCATTTTTAGGGGCACATTTTTTGCCATGGGCAAATTTCAAAATAAAATAAAAAATTGTCCCAAATTTTTTTTGAGAATTAAAAAAAAAAACCCTTTTTGTAAACTTATAAAAAAAATTTTCTAGACAAAAAGTTTTAAAAAAATAAACCCATAAAAATGTGGTAAAAATTTCATGGCTCTAGCTCTTTGGTTAAAAAGTTATAAGAGTTTTAGCTTTGAAAAAATATAAATTTTTTAAAGTTTTCCCGGGTATTAGCGTTTGAACATTTTGGGAAGCCCCATTTGTGGTTCGGGGAAAGGGAAAACATTCAAAACACCTTTTTTCAACAGTAAGTATTTTAGTTTTTAAAAATATTTGGGAAATCATAAGCTTATAAAACTATTCAAAACTAACAAAATTAGCCCCTTAAATTTGGCTTTTTAATAATAGTGGGAAAAAAAAAAATTGGGCCGAACGATAAACGTTAAATTTTTTCACTTTATGAAAAACTAGTTTTCATGATAATTAAAAAAGCTCCCCGCACCTAAAAGGGTTTCAACCTTTCCCGCTCATTTAGTCCCTTTTTTTCTATCAAGTAACTTTAAAAATAAAACAAAAAAATCAAAAAACCCTTTGCATAAAAAAAAACTACAAACTGAAGCTGCAGTTGTTTAAATTGATTTTTTCTTCGGAAAGTGTCATCTGTTGCACACAGAGGAAAAAAAAACATGTAATACAAAAAAACATATGTCCGTAAAATACATGTAATAAAAATAAAATAATAAAAACAATATTTTTTCAGTAATGTAAAGGGGGATTCATTTTTAATAGTGTGGGAAAAAGCTCACTGTGAAAAAAACCCAAGTGAAACCCGGGCCCCGGTTCTGGTGCACCCCAAAAAATGATTGCAAAATCTATCTTTAAAAATTTTTTTACACTGAAAAATTAAAAATTATTTTTTAAAGGGCAGAAAAATTTGTTTTTTTTAATTCCTAAAAACCATAGAAACAATAAAAAAATATTTGAAAAAAATGAAAATTTTTTGTTTTATAAAAATTGCCCAAAAATTTTTCCAAAAATAGAAAAAAAAAAATCCTCCCTTTTAAAATATAAAAAAACCTTAATAAAAATTAATTTATTAAATTAAAAAAAAAATTAAAAAAAAGTTTTTACTAGCAATTTCCCCGTTATCCAATACTTTTACTCATTAAAGTCATCCCAGTCCGTTTACCCTCCCAATTTAAATAAAAGGGTCTACTGTATATTTTATAATTAAAAAAAACTATTTTTTTCTTACTTAAAATATTTTTGTCAGTTTTAATTTTTATATTAAATTTTTGTAAAATTTAAATTAAATTTAAAAAACTATTTTTCGAATTATAAAAAAAATTTTTACAAAAAGGTTCCGAGGGAATGCCGGGTTACGGTTTATCCAAAATGTGAGTGGCCCTTTGTTTGAATTAAAAAATAATTTTTAAAAACTATTTCAAGTTGTATTTTTTAGCCTTAAACTGCCCAAAACTGTTATTTGATTGGGAGGGATCAAAATTTTCCCAAAACCCTTTTTTTCCAAAAAATTGATTTTTTTCCCAAAATCAAGATGTTCCCCTTGGGTATTTTTTTTTCCCCTTTACATAAACTTTTTAAAACTTTGACCCAAATTTTTAATTTAATTCAAAATTTCTTTCAATTTTGGGCGGATTTTTTTAATTTAAACACTCGAAAAGGGAAAAAAAAACAGTGAGAATAAATGGCGTTGTAAAAAGGGCTGAAGCATGTTTTTTGCACGGTGCAACATTACCCAGTTTTTTTTGATGTAGCATATGTTCCTGGAATAACAGCTCGTTGTCGTAAAATGAGGGGGCTGCACCAAATTCCACCCTCAAATTTTGGAAAAACCCAATTTCATATGTGCTCCAACATCAAACAGAACAAACAATAAGTTAGAAGAAAGGCAAAAAACCCCTTTTCAGATCCTTTTAAACCCAAAAAAAACCCCACCCATCTCTATAAATTTTTTTTAACCCGCACTTCAAAATGAACAAGGAGATGGAAGGAAACAAAATTTTTTGTCAGAAAAATTTAGGCAAAAAACCCAAAAAAAAACTCCCCAACCCTCGCCAAAAATTTTAGATCAGAGGGAAAAAATTTTTTATTGTTTCCATTTTAACAATACTTATTTTGAAATGACAATAAACTCGAAATTTCTTTTAAAGCCGTCGGTTATAATTTACATTTATGAGTTTTGTAAATTTTTTGTATTTGGAATGTTAAAATTTTTTTTTAGAATAAATATTTTTTTTGGAAAAAAAATTTTTTTTGGAATTTCATTGTTTGGAAATTTTTAAAGTGGAAATTTTGGTGTTGGAAAATTTAATTTTGGGAAAATTTTTATACACAATCTATTTGATTTATTGCGAATTGAAAGAGTCCCAATTTTTTCCAAAATTTAAAAAAAAACAAAAATTTTACAATTTAAAATTTTCCTTTTTTTCTCTCACAACAAGTGAACATTTCGTTGGTAGCTTTTATTAAGAAATGTTGGTAAAGTGAATTTTTATTTGAAATTTTTTTATAAGGAACCATACTTTAATAACAATACTTTAATAACTATTGGTGTGATTAATTTTTTTAAATAAGAAATTAAAGTTTTAATTAAAAAGTTTTTCACATTATTTTGTGTAAACATTTCAAATTTATTAAATTAATCAATCCAGGGAACTGTCACTTGTGAATTTTTTCATTTTATTTACCTTTTTTTTCTTTAAACCTTTTAGTTTCTAAAACAAATTTAAGAAATGTGAGATACCCAATTTGTTATAAATTTAAAAATAAACCATTCCCAAAAACACAGTAGTTAACTCCGGGGGTTTGTTAATTGGCTTTAAAAAACTTTATGTAGTACTACCAGATACTTTATTTAACCATGTATATTGTTGCAGTTAAAGGTTGGGAAAACAAAATTTTGCAGAAAAAGAGCTTTAATTTTAGAGCTTTAAGCAGGGAACTAGAAGAAAAAGAAGGTAAATTTTTATAGTTTTTAATAATAAATAAAACAGAAAACCCGCCACAAAAGGGGTAATTCTTTCACTGCCAAATTTCCCAAAATTTTTATGCACTTTAAAGGGAAAATTTTATGTTTCCCCATTTTTTTTTCAAAAATAAAACAACGTATCAAAAGTTTTTTTTTAATGGATAAAATAAATTTTTAAAAAAGAACTAATTTCAAAATTTTTTTTTCTAAAATTTGTTATTAAAAAAAAAATGATTTTCTAGTGATGGTGCCCAATATTTTGGAAGTTTTTGAAAGTTTTTAAACCCAAAAAAACTTTAACTAAATATTTTAGGGCCCCTGCAGACCCAATCAAATTTAAAATTTTTTTTATGTGCCCTGTCCCTTTTTTTTATAATTCACGAAGTTATTTTTTGATCAATTTTTCCCCATCCCAATACCCCAAGGGAAAATATCATTTCAGGAATGTTTTGAATTTAAAACATTTAGGGGAAAAAATACTGGTTTTTTAAAAAATAAAAAAAAAAAAAATATTGCATTTATTTTTTTATTGTTTATATAAAAAAATTTCCCAAAAATAAAAATTACTTTGCACCAAAAATTGGCTCCCGGGTAAGTCAAAGACAGTTAATTAGCCAAAAATTTATTTTTAATTTCCCTTTAAGGGGAAAAGATAGGTCCAAAATTTGACAAATAAAAGTAATTTAAACCCCGTTTGAAATCAACAAAATGGGTTCAGTACATTTTTCTTAAAGGTCACTGGGCCAGCAACTGCCAAGTCCCCTTTCTGAGTTTGTTTTCAAACACGGGCATTAAGGTTGTGACACAGTTTGGAAAAATGCGGGCAATGCTGGGGCATCTCAAACTCCAATACAACAACATTTTTAACAACCCTTAAAACCCATTTTTCATTTTTTGACAAAAAAAACTAAAAGTCCCGTCTGTAACTTAAAAGTTGAATTTTCAATATTTACTGAGAATTTTCCCAAAGGAAAAAAGTTGAAACATGAGGACCCCTTTATTTACTTTAATAAAAATAGTACGAAATTAAAATTTAAATTAAAAAGTACTATTGTTATCATTTTTTTAAAAAATTTACAGGATAAAACATTAATAAATGGGAAAAGGGTTTTAAAAAAATATAAAAGAAAAAAATACTACTTATTTAACCCTCAAAAAAAAATTTGTAAAAAAAAGAGAATCTTTTTGGGAAAAGATTCCCCAAAACAAGTGAATTAGATGTAGGGTTTTTTTAAACAAATTTTAAAAATTTCATTTTTTGAATAAGTAGATTGGAAAACTATTTTTTTGTAACAAAAAAAAGCAAATTTTTTATATTGCGTTTTTCTGCACGGGGTTTTGATATTAAGGGGATTGATAATAATTTATAGCAGGCCCTTTAAAGGGAAAAAAAAATTCTTTATTTTTGTTAGGGAAAGGTTTTTAAAATCTATTCTCAAAAAATTCTCCGGAAAACTATAAAGCAGATTAAAAAGAACACAGAAAAAAATTTTTTAAAACCCTTCTCATCAAGTATTATGGTAAAAAAGGCTTCTCATCAAAAAAAAAATCTATAATAATAATAATCTTTATAGTCTTCACTTAGAAAAAGTATTAGACATACAAAATTTTAAATTTAAAAAAAAAATAGGGCAAAAATAAACGTAATCATTAAGCCCATTTTTAAATTTTTTAAAAAATATTTGCCTTTTTTTTCATTTTGCACTTTTGGGTTTCAGCTGACCTGGAAAAGGAACGGGGAGGACTGGAATCCCAGCTAAATCTAAAGCAGACTTGACAAAAAATTTTTTTGGCATTTTTTCCCACATTTATAGGCTTTAAAATGAAACATTATTTTTGTTTTTTTGCTATTTTAAATTTCTCTCCTATGTACATTTTTCAAAGCCGGAACTGGGGAAAAGCCAAATGACGGTTGGAGAGAGAGGTAGAGTCGGTGACAGAGGGAAAGGGCCTGGGGAAAAACACAGACGTTGGAGGAAAAACCTTAGTTCCCCAAAATGGCTCCAATGGTGCCACCACTGTGGAGACGCTGCGGGAGAAGTTTTTAACAAACCCAAAAAAACAGATACCGCCCCCCACCAGAGGGTTTTCTCAGAAGAACATGGGGGTTGTGATTTGTCAAGGGGGATTTCTTTTTTCCCCTGTTAAAAAATTTTTTCCCAAAGGGAAAACTTCAGGATTAAAAACTAATTTTTTTTTTTACATTAAAGGGTCAAAATTTTTTTTAAGACTAAAATTAAAATTTGGAAAAAAGTAATATTAAAAAAGTTTTGGGAATTTGGGTAGAAGACATTTTCCAGATTTAAAATTTAAAACATAAAAAAATATGTTTCAAAAACTCAGCTTATTTTCCTAACTATATTTAATCTACCCTTATTAAAGTTAACATTTTTCCCATTGTATTTTAAAATTTTTTTCTCCCCAGTTTTTTAAAAAAAAAATTTAAAATTCAAAAAACATTTTTTAATGTTTAGCAAATCAAGACGCCGCAGTAGTAGTTTTTTCCCGTTTGCTTTGGGAAATTTTTTTCAGTGGTTGGTTTTTTTTCACGTTATTGTTGCAGTCCCCTATTTTTTTTAAATAACGCTTTTTTTCGATTTCCCAAATTAAAATAAAAACTAACATGAACAAAGCTTTTTACGACCAAAAGGGGCATTAGGGCCCTTGCCATCCCCGACAACGGACAATTTGAAAAATTTGTCCCGTATATTGGTTTTATTCCCATTTTTTAAAAAAAAACCAAAAATTTCACCAAAGATAAGCCCGCCGCACTGATTTTGGGGCAGAATTTTTAAAATTTTTTTTTATGGTAACAGATTTTATATAATATAAAACAAATGTATAACAGAAAAATAAAAAAAGTATTAAATTTATGTGCAGGTGGAAAAAGCTTTGAGGGAAAAAACTGGCAAATTCTTTTGGGGGTTTTTTGGGAGAACTGGAGAACGGGGCATTGCTGTAAAAAAGAAACAAAGAGGAAAAAGCTTTGCAACTCAAGGACAAACCCTAAAGGCCCAAAAGAAAGCCCCCAAATTTGGGAAAGGTTTTGTGGCGTTAATTTCCCAGTTAGAAAAAATTTCAAAGTACATTAAGGTTTTAATTCATCAACTTTTAAAGGGTCAAAAGAAACAGTGTTTTTAAAATAATTTAAAATTTAAATTTTTGTTTGGAAAAACTGGAAAACGAATATTACATTAGTTTTTAAAAAATTGGGATTGAAAGAAAGCAAATGGGGCAAATTGGGGGGAAGAAAATTTAAAATAAAAAAACAGTATGCTTAATAAAACTACTGCTTTTCATTTTACTTCAGTTGTTGCTTCATATTTGTATTTTTAAGTGCTTAAGGATTTATAGCTTTTCCAATCAACATTAACTACATTTTGTGGTTTCCTGCTGCATTGCAACATGCCATTAAAATTTAAGCTTTATTCTCATATTAAAACATGCAGCTTGAACTTCCTTTATTGATTCTTTAAATATTTGTGCTTTAAAGTCTTTTAGTTCTTAAATCTTTCATCAACATTATTGTTTTTACGAGATATAATTTCTATTGTCCATCCAATGGCTTTTCCTGCCCCAAGAGTACACTTGATGATCTTCCATTTTTTCTTCTTTTTTTGTTTGAGAAAAAAGAGCTAACTCATTTTCATCAAATTAGATACGATGATTTGTTTGGCGAAATTTTTACACATTTTGTACGAGGATGCACTAAACTGTTCAATTTTAGCCACGCAGTAATAATTGTGAATTTTCCTACACCAACTTCAGCAGACAAGATTTTTACACTGACCGTTATCCAACATCTTCAACACGTCTGTTTTACGGTTTAGGGAACATTTTGTATATTTCTATTTACCAGCGATTGAAACAGTCATTCATTAATTGTAGTAAAAGGTTTTATGTAAATGATACTTTACTGAGTGATAACAATTGTAAAACTGTAAAAAATTTTAAGGATCCACTCAAAGTTGTGTTAAGTGATAAAATGACAACACTCAAGCCTAACAACAAGTTACAATGAGTCCCACTTCACTCATAGGGAGGAGCAAGATTTATCTTTAGGCCGCCTTTAGTTTTGCTCATTACATTCTCCTAATAATACAGGAGACAATTTTGCTTAGTTACTGTTATTTTTCTTTGCTATGAAGATTTCAATTACTGTAAATTTTGTAATCTGACAAGTGTCAGACCAAGGGAAAAGAAGAGTTCTCTATGAGAGGTAAATTGCCATGATTGTATGTCCATACTTATTGGCTAAGAATTAGGGGTGTGCAAGTAGTGATTTTTGAGTTCGAGTCGAGTAGTTTGGAATTTTTTTCGGAGTATCGAGTATTTTCGAGCGAGTATTTACAAAATGATTTCCTATTCACCCAAGACAACTGTAAAAGGCAGACACCGTCCTAAGCCTATGTTAAGTTTTGCCAGACTCGTAAATATATGCATTTAAACTGAACACAATAATTTTGATTTGTTTGCAACTGTAACATTTGATTAAATAACCTTTTACTCCCTGCTTTCCGATATTTTTATGTGGTATTGTTTTATTTAGCCTTTTTCCTTTTTCATAGCTAATATATGTAAGAAACTAAGAAAGTATATTATTAATTGAAAATACGTGGATTATAAAGATTTAATCTGTTCACTCATATCACAGATCAGATTTTCTAAGCAAGCCAATTATACTGTTTCACAGCCAGCCGATATGTTTTATCTGGCAGTTCAGTTCAAAGTGTACCACGCAAACGTAGCGAAGCTTGTTGAAAAGAGCTGCATCCACCAAACTGATGCTAAAAATTCAGGCGTCATCAAATGCAGTCATTTGCTTTCAGAATTGCCTCCTCTCAACAAAAAATTGATTGTGTACACGCCAAGAAGAGTGGATTTTGTATTCTGTAGGTATTTAATTCAGTAATAGCAAGGTTACAACTAACGG
>JAQJVL010003222.1:0-66272 GCA_035578905.1 Stictocephala bisonia | reverse complement strand
CTTATCGATTTTGATGTGTTCAGAGTTGATAGATCTCCTCAGTCTAGTCTTAAGTCTGGCGGGGGTGGAGTTCTTGTGGCTACCAGATCTTACCTTAAGTCAAGCTTACTTCAAACCTCAGTGAGGGATATTGAATGCATTTTTCTGTCTATCAAAACTAATGCATCAGAAAATCCTATATTGGTGGGAGGCGTCTATATCCCCCCCCTAATCAGTCCTCACAGGTATATGCACGCTACAGCAATGCGGTCCATGAAATTATGTCTTCTGAAATCCTCTTTAAGCATTCATTAATTTTGCGTAACTTTAATCTATCTGAAATGGATTGGAGTGCTCCTCAACTAGTTTCTGTTAGCAGATCTGCTTCTCACATCACTGATATGGCTGCCACTTTTCACTTTTCCCAGGTCAACACTGTGACAAATCAACGTGGTGTAATGTTGGACCTCATTTTTAGCTCTGCGCCTTCTATCTCCGTTACTGTGGCAATCGATCGGATCTTACTAAAGGAAGCTGCCCATCCTGCTTTATGTTGTGAGATATTAAATCCACTAACTCAGACGATATGGCCTGGTTTCGTCTATAATTTCAATAAGTGCAACGTTGATAGAGTTTTTCGTCAGCTATGTTATTTGCTTGGTACTGTGCAGTATATCATTCCTGATGCTAATGCATTTTTTGACAGCCTCATGAATGACTTACATAGATTGGTTATTGAGAACCAATTGAGAGGAGGAGAGTGGGTATATGCAAATTTCCTTGCTGGTTTTCTGCTGACCTAAAGTTTACTGTAGTAATGAAGAAGAGAGTGCACAAGAGGTTTAAAATTGCACATCTTCCTGAAGACTATAATGAGTTCAGGTGTCTTCGGTCTCTCTGCAAGGAGAGTGTTACAAGAATTACATTGACCATGTTAACAATACAATTCCTTTAAATATGAAGTCTTTCTGGAGCTTTGTGAATGGATCTAGGATTATCCGGCTTCTGCAGAATCATATAAGCTGGATGACGGAAGGGTTTCATCTCCCACGGCAGTGTGTGGTCTTTTTGCTGACCACTTTTCTTCGGTATATTCAACATTAGACACAGCAGTTCCCGAATACAATTTCTGTGGGAGTGTAAACTTATCTTCGTGTGTGTTGAAGACTGAAGAGATTCGAAGGAAGCTTGCTTCACTGGATTCGTTTAAGAGCACTGGTCCTGAGATTCCACCTCTGGTTCTCAAGAGATGTTGCAGCCTGCTTGCTCACCAACTGACCGTTCTTTTTAACATCTTTCTTCGACGGGGTATTTTTCCAGACTGGCTTAAGTCTAGTTTTGTGGTGCCTATTTACAAGTCCTCCAGTACTGAAGATGTTCGAAACTACCGACCGATTGTGATTCAGCCGGCCCTGGGTAAGGTTTTTGAGTCATTGGTCTTTGATTATGTCAGTTTCCCCTTCAAAAGTATTCTTGTATCTGAACAACATGGATTTTCATCAGGAAGGTCTACTACAACTAATCTTGCACTATGTATGAATCATCATGTCATCCTTTAGTAGAGGCAAGTAAGTTGACAGCGCTTACATTGATTTTTCAAAGGCGTTTGACATCGTGAATCACAACCATCTTATTGCTAAGTTGGAAGTCTTGGGCATTACTGGTGGTCTTCTAAATTGGTTTCATTCTTACATAAAAGACCGTAGACTCTGTGTTAAGTTCATGGGTGCCACCTCAAGATACTTTGTTGCCACCTCGGGAGTTCTTCAGGGTTCCCATCTGGGCCCTTTCTTGTTCGTGGTTTTTCTCAACGACTTGGCAAGTATTTTGGAGAACGTCGACTGCTTGTTCTTTGCAGATGATATAAAGATATTTCGCACTAAATCTTCCATCAAGGATTGTTTTCAGATGCAGCGGAGCTTGAAGAAGATTATGGAATGGTGTGCAAAAAATGTTATGAGGCTGAATATTGACAAGTGTGCCATTGTATCCTTCTGTCGGACCTTCAAGCCATTACTCTTTGACTATTATCTGTGCAATTCCACGCTCAGACGCAAGTCATCCGTACATGATCTGGGAGTCATCTTTTCCTCGAATATGAGTCCTGAACTTCATATTGATGCTATTGTAGGGAGAGCCTCCAGAATGCTTGGTTTCATCGTCAGAGTTTCAAGGAGTGGACTGAGTGTTGCAGCGATGAAGATGGCTTATACTGCACTAGTCAGATCAATCTTGGAGTATGCTTGCATCGTATGGGCCCCTTACCAGCTGGGTCATATTCTGCGCCTTCAGAGCATTCATGACCGTTTTGTCAGGATTGTTGGCTTGAGATTGGGCTTTAACTACCATGATGTGCCCCTGGATGCGGTCGAGAAGGACTTGGGATTGGCTCCTCTTGTCGTGCAAAGGCAATTGCAGGACTTGGTATTTTTGAAGAAGAATTTGACTGGTGGAGTGGACTGTCCTGGCCTTCTTCGTCTCATTGAAATCAAAGTCCCTGGATGCACTCGATCTCTGGATTTGTTTAGACACGCCCAGTGCTCTACCAACTATGAGTTTCACAGCGTCATCCCAAGACTGCATTGACTTGGGAATGTGGTGGCACCTCACCATGACTTCTCTGATAGCTTGGCGTCACTGAGGAGTTCTTTCCTGGCTCTTAACTGGCTTGAGACTGTTTGAATATCAGTTACTTGCTGAAATTGTATGTCTTATTGTGTGTGTTTTTTTTTTTGTGTACTAGTTATCTTCTTATATTGTTCTTAAGTTGTAGTTTTGTTATGGTTGTATCTATTATTGCATTCATTTTTGTTTTATCTTGTAAATTAATTAAGATTAATTTTTTGTTTGGATTAATAGGTCGGCATGTTAATATCTCAGCTATTTATTTTATAGATTATACTGTAATTGAATGTGTTTGCTCCTTGTTTTGTTGACTAATTCTCTTGTGATAGGTATTTATTTGTCTAGTTGTATTACTGCTCCACATTGTATTCTAATTTATTATTATTATTGTTGTTATTAATATTATTATTTCTGTTGTTATCATTATTATTATTGTTATTGCCATGTTACAATATTAGAACACTTTATTGCCTGTTAACAGTTATACAGCACGATGTTTGTTAGATATATATAGCCATCTATAATTTTTTATTGTAAAATATAAAAATGGTGTAAACCGCGTAAATGAATAAATGAATAGCACTAGGAAATTTTATTTACTTCGTCATTTGTGTCCTACAAAATTGTTAGTTAATATTTATCGTGCATTGGTTGGTTCAAGGCTTAGCTATGGAATATCTTGCTGGGGCGGTTCCTATTCTTATACTCTTTACCCTCTAGTAATTCTTCAAAAACGTTTCATGAGGGTAATTTCGAACAAGGGAAGGCTTGAACATGCATGGCCAATTTTTCTTGAACTTGGAATTCTTCCACTACATCACTTATATGTTTATAAGGGCTTGAAAATGTTTTTCATTAGAAGCACGTGGTTTCATGTATTACAAAGACCAACTTACGGTTTGAGAAGATATCAAATAGTTTCTGTACCAAGATCCTTTTTAACAGCTCATCAGTTATTTTATAGTAGTACAGCACCACAGCTGATTAATATCATAAAACCTATGATAGGTGATTTCACAACATTTTGTCAATATCTATCTAAGTTAAAAAAGTGACTTTTCTCACGAGAAAATCTCCATAATATTCTAAAGATTATGAGGCAGAGTATTACAAGTTCTCTTATTATTATTATTTTTCTTTATAGTTATTTGTATTAAACGCTATTCCTCATGCCTAAAGCGAGGATGTTTTTTATCAGTCATGCTGCCTTATAGTTTATTTTTTTGTATTAGTTCTTTTTCAATAAAATTTGATGAAAATTGGGCTTAAATATAAAGATAATCAGTGTATATGGGTTTATATGTGTTTGAATATGAATTTATATATATATATATATATATATATATATATATATATATATATATATATATATATATATATATGTATGTATGAATGTATGTGTGAGTGTGTGTGTTCGTGGATCAGTTGATTATTAATATACTTGAGTATTATTTTTTTCAGAGAAATTAGGAAAATCAAATAAATATGTTATTTTATTTTACTATATCTGTTAGCAACAGTCTTGTTGCCAGTGTACAATTATATTATAATTTAATTCAAGTGATGGTGATCCCAACACAGGTTACCTAAGGGATCCCTATTTTATTTTGCCTTAGCTTGAATTTAATGAGCTATACGATAACTAGTATTAATTGTTCTGTAAAACTTATACTTAAATGTTGTAATTGTACGGGTACTGAAGGTGTTTTGGAATTTTTAAATATGATATTATGTCTCGTTATGTCCCAATCAATACCTAAAAAGATCCTCAGAGAGTTCTGGGAAATCCTGTATTATATACGGTGTATATATATATATATATATATATATATATATATATATATATATATATATATATATATATTTTTTTTTTTTTCTGTAAAGGTTTTGAGTTTAAAATTTTGTAACTGTTGTAATGAATGTAATATAGTCATTGTATATGGTAAGACAAATTACTTTTTAATTGGGAGGTTATAAAATAACGATTGTAAATATAAATAACTTATTATGTAGTTAAAATATACAACTTGCCACAGTAGACTGCCAATAAACAGATTTGATCCATGTACATGTTGGCTCTGGATCAAACACTAAACTGGCTCATATCAGATTAAACAGTTATTGCCACACCATTAAGTTTAGTATTGTTTCAATTAAAACATAAACCTACATTTGCAACCATTGAAAACTTTCAAATTGTGGTTGCCGTTGTAAGCATTTCTTTAAATATTTTTGTAATTAAAAATTAACTCTGCAGTATTCGCGCGAAAACTACTAATGTGAGTGGTTGTACGGATTACTATTGTAATCCATTTTGAAATTGAGTTAATTACATAAATAATGATTTTAAAACGTCTAATACGGTTTGTAGGAACTTGAGGTGTCATATATAACACAAATATGATAAAAATGTTTTTGTATTAGAACACAAAAGTATTATATAATATAAAACAATGTTAGGTCGTTTTTTGAGATTGTTCTTTATACAATTAATTGTCATAATGTAAAAAAATAATATAAAATAAAAATTATATTTCTAAAAGATTGTTTTAAATGTATTAAAAAGATGTATAGTTAAATAGTTGTATAACAGTATATAACCATGTTTATCTTTGTTAGCAAATATGTTCAGGCCTTGGAAGTTTACAGTTTTTAGTCTGCACACTCACTGTACACTCTGATGTTCGGGGCAGACCCATTTTGTGCACTGAAAACATCATTTTCTGGTACTCTAGTTCCGTGATCAACCACAAAGATGACATCTTCCAAGTACTCCATGGCTTGGGTCAGCATGATTTTCTTCCACTTTCAGGAATAGCTTTCCCCGCTGCCTGATTTCTTTGGGTATCATCTGTGCACTGATACGCTGTTGTATTTCCGGTTTTATGAGGTCCAGAGCCAGGGTTTGTAAAAAGTCTCTACGACATAGCAATGTATTCTTGTTGTTGGCTTTGAACACAGTTATAGCATTTACTCCTGCCACATTTATGATGTGGAAGAAAAGAGTTAGTGGCCAACGTCGAGAATTACGTGCAACATCATATTGGCCACACATTTCTCACGTCTTAATTGTTCTCGTGCAAGCTCAGACATTTTTTGCAGATAAATATAACAACAGTTTAAATATTTGTTTACACACAAAAACACACAGAACCTATTTAAAACATCAAATACTAAAACTAGCTCATGTCTATAAAATGTATCTGAAGTGGTCGCGTGGATTACTATTGTAATCCACGAGAAGTAAAAAATATGCATAAAACTAATGCGTCTTCATACACCTCTGCTCCTTGACTGGTAGCAGTAGGGATGTGTGCATGACAGGTAGATGACCGCTCAAGATCATAAGTGCTGCCAACCCAAATCACCAACAAAATATTTACATCTGGATTACAATAGTAATCCACGTGACCACTGCAGTGTTAACCATGCAAATGTGACAAAGACAAACAACAAAATAATCAAAAGTAATAATGAAATGAAACAAAATACAACCAAATATGATACACAGGTCATTCCACAAATGACATGTAGACAAAACAATTATCAAACATTTTTAGTAAATACACATATTCTTATAATAATCATTTAAAAATAACTTTAAACAATTATCTTTAAAAGGAAAAGCCTCTGAAAGAGAACTTTTAAACTTTCAACAGATTTCTATTGAGATTAAACAATCAACAGAATTCTATTGAGACTAAAAAAGTGTATACAAATGAAAAATATAAAATACATTTAAATACTGACAGTCATGGACGTTTTCTGCGACTATTTTTCAACAACAAAAATAAAATTGTTATTATAAGTAGTAATATAAAACCAAATGGAATGATCAAACAAATTTTGAATAGAGGCTCTGATTACATAAAAAAATTTAGCAATAGTGATTTTTTTAGTTATACTTGGTGGAATAAATAATATTTATATTGAAAATATTAGTATATTGGAGAGATAGGACATCAGCAAACTTACCTTAGAAGACAAGTTCACTAACACCATAGTAGTAGTAACATTCACAAAATAAACACATAATCTCAAAAATTTTCAATGTCACTGGCATTTTCTTCAGGTGAGTAGACAGACAGACAGACAGACAGACAGACAGACAGACAGACAGACAGACAGACAGACAGACAGACAGACAGACAGACGGACAGACGGAGAGACGGAGAGAGAGAGAGAGAGAGAGAGACGGAGAGAGAGAGAGAGGGAGAGAGAGAGAGAGGGAGAGAGAGAGAGAGAGAGAGAGAGAGAGAGAGAGAGAGAGAGAGAGAGAGAGAGAGAGAGAGAGAGAGAGAGAGAGAGAGAGAGAGAGAGAGAGAGGGGGGGGGGGGGAGGGGGGGGGAGGGAAGGTGGATCACGGGATTTTGTTATCCATTGGTGTGCTAATTCCATCCTTCGGAGTTGGGAACTATTGGCATGGGAAGGAAGGAGTCTGATTACTTTAGTAGTGTAACACTGATCAAAATTTTGTTTATTGAGAAGAGTATGGGCAGGGACAGGTTTTTCAGGATTTTGGACTTTACAATCATGTCTATGGCCTTTCATGCGTTTTCGAAGGGTTTTACTGGTAAGGCCGATATATTGGGCAGGACAGTGCTGGCACTGGAATTGATAAATTAGATTGGTGGAATCACAGGAGTGGTTTCCAGGTATCTTGTAGGTTAAGGAGGAAGTGGAGCTTTTCAAAGCACAAATTTCTCTCTCTCTCTCTCTCTCTCTCTCTCTCTCTCTCTCTCTCTCTCTCTCTCACTCTCTCACTCTACTCACCTGAAGAAAATGCCAGTGGCATTGAACATTTGTGAGATTAAGGGGGTAGGTGCGCCCTATCTTCCGTAATTTTAACATATGTACCTTTTTCTCTGAAAGTAAAAAAGATATTTCATTTCTGTGTTTTTTACCTGATACATTGGCCTTTGTTACATAAACTACGGGTGTAAAATCTAACTTTGGAATAATTATAAATTTTTCACAAAATTTTAAAAAAACCTTTAAAAATTTTTCAAATTCTTTTTATTTATAATTTTTTTAAATTTTATTCTTTGTTAATTTTGACTATTTTTTTATTCTGCTTGTGTAACTAAGTTACATATATAACCACAAAAAGTTTCATCTTGTTACCATTAGTAGTTTTTGAGAAAAAGGAACATATGTGTCAAAAAACACAACTTTCGGAAAATCGCAATAAACCAAAATAAATACAGTTTTACTAATAAAAACAACACAAAAACTTACATTAATAAAACCCTGGTGCATATGATGGTTCCTTCCCTTCATATTCTTCAAATGTATTACTACAGTTACTATATGCACTAGTATTACTATATAAAGATGATATTAGAGTAATAATTGAATACACAACGTGTGGCACTCAGAGAGATGATTTCAATAGGAAATCGAGTAGGACACTTTTAGAAAACTAATATTGAAGCACATTTAGAAAATATTAAATAATTAGTGTTATATACCGTTGGAAAGAGGACATTTTAGGCTATAAAATGGTGAAAAAAAATTTCGATAAAAATAAAAATTTTCCATGCACCTACCCCCTTAAGTGTTTATTTTGTGTTATGTTACTGTTACTCTGGTGTTAGTGAACTCAATACCATTGTACGTGTATGGGTGGGTGGGTGGGTCAATACCACAGTACGTGTATGGGTGGACGGGTGGATCAATACCACAGTACGTGTATGGGTGGACGGGTGGATCAATACTACTGTACGTGTATGGGTGGGCGGGTGGATCAATACCACAGTACGTGTATGGGTGGACGGGTGGATCAATACCACAGTACGTGTATGGGTGGACGGGTGGATCAATACCACTGTACGTGTATGGGTGGACGGGTGGATCAATACTACTGTACGTGTATGGGTGGCAGGGCCGGTGACAGGGGGGGGTAGGGGGGGCTACAGCCCCGGGGCCCGGGCCCCCAGAGGGGGCCCGGTCCGGGGCCCTAGGTCTGGTTTAAAATACAAATCAGTGGTCTTTTTAACCGTGTGGTGGGTATTTCAAGTCTGCGAGGTGGCAGCACTGGCAGCATGCAGCGTTGGCAACACTGCACTAGCCGTCATCTCGCGGCCGGCGGCAGTGTATCTGTCTAGGGACTCCAGTCTAGCTTCTTTGTTTACTTACGTCTGTTGCACGCTGTCAATTTTCTGTGCGGTTTCGTGGATAGTTCTATTGTTCCGTTCATAGTTCGTTAATCGTCATGTGTGTTTCAATCAGAATTAGTTCAGTGATAAGTTAGAAGAGTGAGAGGAAAGTAGAAACAATGAGCTACAAACACAAATCTGGAGCGCAGAAGAGGAAAGAAAAGGACGATAGAGAGTTTAGAGAACGGGAAGCAAAGAAAGGCCAGTTGTCACTTGGACATTTTTTCAAAATACCCGATTCTGTTTCACTTTCACCTGATACTGAAGTAAGTGAAGTTGACCCAGGGCGAGCCTCAGCTACTGGGCGGGTCGCAGGTGGCGGATAGCGAATGTTCCACCTCGTCATTGATGGGGTGGACAACTGCGAATAAGGGGAAACCCTAATAAGCAGTCCCGGACCGAGGTTCGCAGGGGCAGCTGAGGTGTGCAGCTGGCGGGCTTAGTGACCCCGCGGTACCCTGAACTTATTACCACACACACCTATAGTTACATACCTAAGGACCGCACTGAGTCCTTAGATAATGAACCGAGCATGGGAGCAGAGGGCAGCCTCACTGGCCAGCCCTTGTTTTCCATTGCTCGGGCCAAATCAATGTCGGGGGGGGGGGGGGGGGGCAGGTCTCTCTCCGATTCTGAATCCAACTTGGCTGAGGACCGCTCAGAGCCCTCAGACAAGGACCTTGGCACGGGGAACGAAGGTAGGGGCAGGCCAGCCTGAAGTCCCCGCTGCTCGGGTCATGGGTTCGGCGGAGGGGGGCATGTCGCTCTCTGACCTCGAAAACATCCTTCTCGGAGCCCAGGCTCTGATCAGCTCGATCGGACGGCTGAGGCTCTGAATAGGATGAAGATAGCCAGGAGAAGCACTCCTGGCAATCAGAGGAAAAGGCCTATAGGCCTCAACTGACTGATCACTGGAGGGGGTCCTGTACAGGTCACTCCTCAGTGGTCAATCTAGTAAAAGATGAGGTACTCTCAATGAGGTTTGACCTCATTGGGACTAAGTATCTTTTCACCAGACCCCATACTGTGGATTTTGGGTCGAGGGAGTACTGGGACGCTGTTATTAGCCCGGTTTCTTCTCACGACCCATTTGTATGGTTCACAGACGGGTCAAGAATAGGCAACAGAGCTGGATTTGGTGTCTATACTGGTGACCCTAGGACAAACGCGTGCGTGAGCCTGGGAGCGTATGGCACCGTGTTCCAAGCTGAAGTCGCCATACGTTCAGCGCAAATTATGAAAGAGGTTTGCGGGAAACATATCCATATCCTCTCAGATAGTCGGGCGGCCTTGGGGGCCCTTGACTCCTGGAAGGTTTCGTCTGGTCTGGTCTGGGAGTGTGTGGAGTCCCTCAGCATCCTGGGTTCAAGAAATCAGGTCCTGCTGGAATGTATCCCAGGAAATAGGGGAATAGAAGGCAGCGTGCAGGCCGATGCCTTGGCTAGGGAAGGCGCTATTAAGCCCTTCATTGGTCCTGAGCCGGCCTGCGGCGTTTCGGCTGCAGCTGTCAAAATACCAACCAAAACTGGGTCCCAGACATCTGGAAAGATGGCGGCGGTTCGCAGGGCAAGGACTCGACAAGCTTCTTGTCAGAAATCCTTCCCAGAAGTCAACAAAGTAACTTCTTGGGTTGAGTAAATTTTACGTAAAGTTGGTGGTGGGACTCATCACCGGTTACGGTAAATTCCGGAGGCATCTAAGAACAGTGGGACTCCTTACGGAGGATCCCATCTGTCGCCTCTGTGGGTTGGACGAAGAGTCTGTACAATACACTGTCCGGGAGCGTGAGGCCCTTGGTGCCGGCAGAAGAGTACCTTTTGAAGGCTCACCTCTGGGACAGTTGGAAATTACCAATCTAGTGAAGAAGCTCCTTGACTTGGTCAAGGGCAGCCAGCTTTACGACGATTAGGCACCGGGATTGGCACAAAAAGCCATAGGCTTCGTTGCAAGGGTTGGCTGGACCAACTATATATCCCCTTTTAAACTAAAACTAAAACTAAAAAGTGAAGTTGAGTTAGCAGTAAACACTAGTTCTAAGACTGATGCAATAATAAGTCCTACTCCTACCGACAAAGATATATTTGTTCCTAAAAATGAAAGTGCTGAGAGTGAGAGTGAGACTGAGAATTACAAGATTGAAACCACTGCTAATGCTACCAGAAGCAGTAGCACGTCTATCTTGGTCACAACTTCCCAGTCTCATGATGAAACGACCTCGTCGGCACCTTGCATACACTTTGATGTAGGGGACCCCAGTTTTGATGCAAGTATACATTTAAAATACAATCATTTTCCAATGCCAGAGCGATTTCCTGACGACATCACCGGTTCTTCAGTACCAACTTCAGTATTTAAAAAAAAAACTCACTAATGGCGATTTAATTACACGGGACTGGCTAGTTTGGAGCCAAAGTAAAAAAGCCTTCTTCTGTTTGCCGTGTAAAGTTTTTAGCTCACTCCCTCACACGAAACGCTCATCTCTGGCACTTCCAGAAGGATTTTCAAGTAAAAAACGTTGGAAAAAATTGTTTGATAAGGTCCCTGAACACGAAAACAGTAGTAGTCACAAACACTGCTACATTCAATGGAAGTCAGAGGTGATAAAATCAAAAAAAGATAAAAATCTGACAGGCTTAATTTTGAATTCCATTCTACAAGAAAAGGAAAAGTGGCGTGACCTTTTAAAGCGATTACTTAATGTGACTTTGTTTCTAGCTGAAAGAGGACTTGCTTTTAGAGGCACTAATGAAAAAATAGGAGACCCATCTAATGGAAATTTTTTGGGCATCTTAGAACTGCTAGCAAATTATGATCCAGTGTTAAACGAGCATTTAAATAAAGTTCGTTTGTATCAAACTAAAGGGGAACGAATGCAAGTTCACTACCTGTCGCATGATATTCAGAATGAATTTATAGAATTATGTTCTTCCCAAGTTACAAAGGTAATTCTTGAAGAAAGAGAAAAAGCTAGGTATTATTCTGTAATTGTTGATGCAACACCTGATTCAGCCCACATTGAACAGACAGCATTTATTTTGAGATACGTGCATGAAACTGAAGAAGAAAGTGAACCCTACAAAGTGCAAGAACGACTTCTATGTTTTGCTGATTGCACAAAAAAGAGTGGTAAAGATATTGCTGAGCTTATCTTGAGTACTTTGAAACGCTATGAAATCCCTATAGAAGACTGTAAAGGCCAAGGGTACGACAATGGTAGTAATATGAAAGGTGCCTATAAAGGAGCTCAGGCTTTCATATTATCAGCCAACAGCGAAGCTGTTTACTCTGCGTGCACTTGTCACTCCTTAAACCTTTGTGGTGAACAAGCAGCGGAGTGCTGTCCAGCGGCTATAACTTTTTTTGGGGCTGTCCAAAAGTTGTACAACATTTTCAGTTCAAGCCCCCAGAGGTGGGATATTTTGAAAAATAAAATACCCGGATCTCTTCACTCCATGTCAAAAACACGATGGTCAGCAAGAGTGGATAGTGTAAGACCTGTTGCAGCTCATCTTCCTGGAATAGTAGAAGCACTTGAGGAAGTGATCAAACTAAATTTGACAGCAGAATGTCGTCGAGACGTAGAGGGACTGAAGAAATACTTCAAGAGCTTCAACTGCCTTCTTCTTGCATCGGTTTGGTACAAAATATTGAAACCCATTGACACAGTCAACAGAGTTTTACAGAACCGTGGTGAAACCTTAGATGTAGCGTCGAAGAATCTAAGTCAATTGATAGAAGATTTGAAAGTTTTGCGGAATGATGGTTGGGATAAAATCTTCAATGAAGTTTTGGTCGTTGCTGAAAACATAGGATGGCCACAGCAACTTGAGGAGGAAGAGAAAAGAAGGAGGAAACGAAAAAGGGCAGCTGACGCTGACGAGGACGACGAGGTGTGTGATGACAATATGGAACATAAACTTGATGCAAAGAAAACTTTTAACAACAAAGTTTTTAATGTCATTTTGGACAGTGTCATTGGGGACATGACAGTGCGTTTTAAGTCAGTCAGCGATTTGTGTAGTAACTTTTCTGTTTTGTGGTCATTCAAAGAAATGCCAGATGACCTGATCGAAACTAAATCTGCTGAACTAGTACAACGACACCAAAAGGATCTGGGAACCGATCTTCTTGAGGAACTGGTGAGTCTGAAGCAAATATATGAAGCAAACTTTGGTGGAAAAACACTTTTACCCTTTGAACTTCTCAAGAAAATTAAACTCTTCAATTTAGAATCTTTATTCCCAAATCTTACTGTTGCCTTGAGAATTTTTGCAACAATTCCAGCCACAGTCGCCAGTGCAGAACGTTCGTTTTCAGTATTAAACAGAATAAAAAACGTTCTACGCTCAACAATGTGCCAAAACAGGTTGTCAAGCCTAGGTGTTTTGGCGGTGGAAATGGACCTAGTAAAAAGAGCAAATGTAGATAGAATAATTGACGAATTTGCGTCAAGAAAAGCCAGAAGAGGAGTTTTGTTGTAATTTGTAATCATGGTTAGATTAAGATTAAAGACTTTAATTGACGAAAAGTGTTGTTTACTTTGTATATGGAAAAAAATCAATTAAACATAATTTATCTACGTGAATTATACGTAATAATTATGTATATGGATTAATAAAATCAATTTCTTCAATCAAAACATGTTGTATTTTTCTTTTTTAAATACCATTGTCTATTCAATTAATTCAACATTTACATATCTGTGATGTTTTAATTTAAATTTTCTATTATATAATTTTTTTTTTTTAAAGGTTTCAATTAAAACCATTTTGTATTTCTTCAATGAGTGCCTAAATTTGTGGTTTACTTAAATATGAAACAGCCTGAAAAGATAATTTATGAATGAATAAGTGAAAACAGGTCTAGATTACACCAAAATGAGTTATTTTATCTGTAATTCAACATTGTTCTCAATCTCAGGGACTGGGGAGTATCCCTAGACCCCCGGTACCCCACACAAACAAAACGCCTTCATGCATACCATACCTAGGGGCCCGGATTAGGTCCAGCCCTGGGGCCCGCGATCGCTCTCGCCGGCCCTGATGGGTGGGCGGGTGGATCAATACCACAGTACGTGTATGGGTGCACGGGTGGATCAATACCACAGTACGTGTATGGGTGGGCGGGTGGGTCAATACCACAATACGTGTATGGGTGGACGGGTGGATCAATACTACTGTACGTGTATGGGTGGGCGGGTGGATCAATACCACAGTACGTGTATGGGTGGACGGGTGGATCAATACCACAGTACGTGTATGGGTGGGCGGGTGGGTCAATACCACAATACGTGTATGGGTGGACGGGTGGATCAATACTACTGTACGTGTATGGGTGGGCGGGTGGATCAATACCACAGTACGTGTATGGGTGGGCGGGTGGGTCAATACCACAATACGTGTATGGGTGGACGGGTGGATCAATACTACTGTACGTGTATGGGTGGGCGGGTGGGTCAATACCACAGTACGTGTATGGGTGGACGGGTGGATCAATACTACTGTACGTGTATGGGTGGGCGGGTGGATCAATACCACAGTACGTGTATGGGTGGGCGGGTGGGTCAATACCACAATACGTGTATGGGTGCACGGGTGGATCAATACTACTGTACGTGTATGGGTGGGCGGGTGGATCAATACCACAATACGTGTATGGGTGGGTCTTCTAAAGTAAGTTTGCTGATGTCCTATCTCTCCAATATACTCATTCCTGACCTAGTGCCCTTTAACCTAACCTTATATTGAAAATAGAAATGATGATAAATTAATAACAGTTGAAATAAACGCAAAATTAAAGGAAATTAGTAAACTAACATTATAGTGTGTGTTATACCATGTAGATACGACTTTCTTTATTTAAATAAAAGGATCAAACATGTAAATAATGAATTATAAAAATTATAGCACAATATAACAATGTTTTTTGCTTAGATTATACAGGATTCATTAATAGATCATGCTATACCAGTCATGGGCTACATTTTAACAGTAAAGTAAATTACAAACTGGTCAGATTACTCTTGACACTGGTAATTAAAGATATTACTGATAATAATAACCAGCCTATACCAGTACTAATTTAAAAAAGGAATGAATATATAAGTATTAAAAACAAAAATTGACTGAAAATCATTCAATAATAAGACAATACCGCAATATTAACTCTTTTAATGTTAGTCTTCAGATAAATAAAAACATTTTGACAGATAGCAACTTGCAAAATTTCAATTCAACAACAAATATTACACCTATAACATCAAGTATATCTACAAAAACATCGAAGCTTACTATCCAGACCAATACCTACCAATGTAAATAATTTCAAAGTGCTTCATCAAAATATTATTGGACTATTATTAAAAATAAATATTCTGGAACATTTAATTGTAGACAAATCTCCGTCAATTTTATGTTTTTTTGAACACAAATCAAATAAAAAAAATTATTTATTTCTTTGTATGTATACAAATTGTTCAAATACAACTGGAACAGTATCATTTGATTGTTTGTAAAATTTCTTATCTATCAAAAAAGAAAAAAACATATACATGATAATTACAATTTTTGGTAAAATAAATAAGAACCCCACAGTAAAAACTGTTTTGGAGTAGCTATTACCATTGATTTTACTATATAAAGAGATACTCCATCCATATGGGAGAGTTGTGGCGAGGCCCCAAAACTGTTTGAGGCCCCACGCTGCGCTGCGCATAGCCCTATTTCCTCTCTCTCTCGCACGCTCTTCCGTCTCTCTCTCTCACTTCCCTCCTCTTAACCCATTCTCCAGACAGCCGCCCCGCCCTCTCCTTCCTCAGGTCCCACACACAACGTCCTGCTTAGATAATTGTTTACATTATTCCATATTGCCAACGTTTATCCGGGTTCTCTGTTTTTATATTTGCTTGCATCTCTTTTGTATAATAAAGAATACTGTGTTGATACTATTACAGTAAAACTCAGTATGACTTCATATTGAATAAAAAAATTTATAACTGAATAAATTAAAACACCATATTGATTTATATGATTAACACACCATGTATTTGTAAATAGACACATTTGAATATACCGCTAACTTATCGGCAATGCTGGCGATAATTACTGCTGATTTAAGTAAACATTTTCATATTATTTAGCCTATCTGAAAAATCTTATTTATTGCATTTTAACCATCAATTAGGTGATTAAATCGACTGTTGTACTCAATCATTAGTTTTTTCATATTCGGTAATTGATTAAAAAATAAATTGTTTTCAAATCCAATCAATGACTCTCCTTTCAATTATGAAATTAATCTGCAAATATTCCAGGAATATATAATATAGTGAAATATTAAAAAATGTGACATTATTTATTTCTTTGACAAAATAAATATTGAAATAGACATATGATATTGATATAGAATAATACTGGGCAAAATATAAAACCCAAATGAGATTCAAATTTCATGATAGGGTTAGAAAAAATCATAACAAAACCATTAATTTACTTCTATACAAGATAAAAATAGCGTTCATCTTATGGCCTGATTCAGACAATCTGTGTATAGGCATTTAATTTAAAATAGCATTATTTTTAATTTTATTATATACATATGTTTTATTATTACTGTCTGTAACATTAACATATTATTTGGTTCCAAGTAATTGCATGATTGTTTGTAAAATATTTCATTATTTGGTGAATGGTCAGTTTTTATATATATTTTTTTTTCGGAATCATGAAGAGTTGTGACTTTATTATTACTTCTTGTGAAAAACAATCTCAATGTCAATTGCAATTGGTTAGGAAATATTATCGTGATAGAATATAACTAGACTACTCATTATTTAGATTCAATTTTCATTATTTTAATCAGGTTGTGAAATTATTGCAAAATTTTTTTTATCAAACTCAAGCCCAAAATCAATTCAGATATTCTCACACTTAATTGTTAAAGAAAAATGAAATCCTGATTTTTTCTTCTTAGAACCAGTTCAGCTGATATAGATAATTATTATATTTTACCAATAACCAAGAAAATATAAGCACAGAATATAAGCAGATATGTGCTTATTTTGTAGTATAAGTTTGGTGCTATTCGGAATCAGACCAGTGAAAATTCAAGTTATTTTTGGCGGATTGTGATATTTACGGAAATATTTCTATAGCACAGCTTGAGGTCTAAGTTGCATTTTTGATGGCCAAGACTGGACAGACTACCTGGAATCGGTATTGCGCGCAACTCGAGTACTGGTTTGGGGCCTTCTTGGGACATCGCAATTAACGCAGGTAGGATTGCGCGCAACTCGTCAACGGCCAGAGAGTGAGGTAGGCCTATTACACGATTTTCGGCAACGCGAATGAAGAACTGAATTGTGTGAGTGTATGTTTTTTTCTCTTTCATTTTATGAATCCGCAACTATTTATGAAATCATCAATACAGCAAATATTTTCTCTTTATCTCCATCTCTTTATATCAAATAAAAAGAAAAAATGCCAATCCTGGTATAGACTAAAATAGGTTTACTTTACCTTCCGTCAAACAGTTCACAGCGTGTGATGGTGATAACAACTACATGTTTCGCCGTGAATACGGACGGCATCTTCAGGTTAAAGAAAACAAATAAGTCCAAGTGGGAAGCGTCACAAATTAATTAGAACTTAACAAACACAGTTCACACACGAGGAAAACAACGAATATTAAAACATTCGGTAGGCCTACCACACACGTTTCACTGTCCACTTGGCGTGACCCGGAAGCAGATTTTAATATTGTGGTATTTATGACAAATAGTTCAATTTACTTTTAAACAAAAAGGAATATTCATTTATAGTTAAAAATACAACAATAATTATACAATGCAATATTGACAAGAAGCTTTAATTACTTGATAAAAAATGAATAATGATTTCAATAATATAAAGGGTTAATTCTAGTATTAAATGTGAACTATATGACAGATGATAAGTTAATGAATAATTAAATTGTTATAAATGATTTATGATACTTCTAATAACATTCTCAGATGACTTTCCTTTGATAAAACCGAATTGACGTGGATTAAGAAAATTTAACTTAGATAAATAACTATGGAGTCTTTTAATCAACGTTTTTTTTAAAAAATCTTAGAGAATACAGATAACAAGCTGATAGGTTATTGTCTTTCAAAATAGGTACCACTGAACTTAACTTCAGGCTCTCAGGAAAAATGCCTGTGATAAAACTACTGTTTATTAAGTGAACTGGTTTATTATAAGACTGGTGCAATCTTATCAATTATATTTTTCAGTAAATGTACATTAATTTGGTCAGAGCCAGTTATTTTTTTATTTTTTAAAAGCTTAACAATACTCTTAATTTCATTTAAATTTGTTGGAGTTATAAGGAATGAATGTTGATAGTAAGTACGTAAAGGTGGAAGGGTATTGGAATGTACAACGTATGGACGGCTAGACTGGATTGTGATAAGGTGATTGTTTATCTTATCAATGACGGAAGGCTCACGCATAACTTCGCCATTTGGCAATTCAATTAGCTCAACTATTTTCTTTGAAAACCCATTTGTCAAGTTATTTATTACCTTCCACTGCTCAGATACATCACCTTTACAGTTTTCTGATAATGTTGAATAATAATTTTTTTTTTTTTTTTTTTTTTTTTTTTTTTTTTTTTTTTGTAAAATTGATCTCATTATTTAATTCATTAGTACATTTTGCAAAATAATTTTGAAAAACTGTCATATGGTCTTTTCGTAGAAATTTTATATAATTTTTTACGTCTCTCAAATTTATATAAAATGTTTGGTGTTATTCAGGGACTTAACAATTTAGCCATTAACAATTTAGAACTACCACCATTTTTCTCGCTATTTCTAAATATACAATTACTTAAAATATCAATAAACTTATAATACAAACAGTATTTACATCATTTTAGATAATGTATAATGTTTTAACTAAACATCTGTAACACACTGTTATTTACATTGACAAAATAAAAAAAAATGTCCCCTAACATTTTTCATATTCACAAACCACTAAGGCCTAAATAAAAGATCGCGATTCCTTTCCGTGCAAGACAAACCACAGCAAGAAATAATATCCCACTTTGACCCACTATCAAGGCCAATCGGCGACAGTAGACAGGTGGAGAGGCGACAGTAGACAAGTACTTCCAGACGAGCGTCTTAAGAGTAAGATGAGAGAATGGGAGAATGAGAGGAAGTGATTAGTTTCCTTTACTGCTCACAGGTTGTGCAACCGAACAGTCGAAACTGGAGGCAATTTCGACCTCTTTAACTTGATTGACGACAGGTTGCAGCACGGTCGCTCCCATATTCCGTGCCTCAAAATTTTACATTGGATGGAACTATCTTCTATGTACAGTAAAATCAATGGCTGGACTGACAAAACAATACCTACATTCTGAACTCTACACTACTTTTAATCCTTCGCACACCGAAATTATTTTACACTATTTTAAAGTAACACGTAATTATGTAAAAATAAAATTTTAATGAGATGTGAAGTTAATTTCACATCTCATTAAAAGTTTTAGAAACATAAACGTACATAAAAATAAATGATTTTATATTTAAAATTAAAATTACAACTTTGAACGCTATTTTATTGTAGCTGTACAAATATAATGAAAATATATATAATGTTCAACATTTTAGTTAAAACTTTTAACAGTATTTCTCATTTATGATACAATAATAACTACAGCAAAATAATTGAAACCTCAAATAATTTATTGTGCATTATTGTGAATTTCCCAAACAATTTAACGTTATTTGCAAACGTAATTTAACATTATTTTTAATATTAGGTATTATTTTGTTGCAGCATTCTTAATTTTAAGTATTATTTCTGATGGTATTCTGTTTCTTTTATAATTATTATTTCCAAAGATAGAAATAACATGTTTCCTAATTTTAGTTGTTATTACAATAATTCCAAAAAGTATAAGTAATTATGGTACAGGTACATTTTCATTTTGTAAGTTGTTATTTTCACCGTTTGTTTTTTACAGTGTGCTACTCATTAAAATTGTAAAACAAACACAGTAAAGAATTGTGTTGTTATTCTTTTTCCTTTCAATTTTTAATTATAATCTACTTTATAAATAAATTAACGAAAAACAAACATGTTCTGAGTTTGTTTCAAACAACTAGTACATTAGTTGGGTTTGTAACTAGTAACTGGTTACTCGTGCAATGGCGTCCGATAAATAAATTAACGAAAAAAACACATTTCCTGTGCATAAAGTAATGCTTTTCGTTTTAAACAATTAGTACATTATTAGGGTGCGGAACGAGTAACGGGTTACTCGTGTGATGGCGTCCGATTCAGCTACTGACTTGCCACATTGACAACAAGGATGTGAAAGTTCTTCTAAACTCACCTAGAGGGCTCTATTGCATTCGGCCGCTGAGAAATGATGCAAAGAAATATGGCCGCGATACGAGTAACCCGTTACTCGCGACGCACAGCGATTCTATACGTGTACGAGTAACCGGTTACTCGTAACGCACCCAGGAAAGTTTTCATGTTTACTGCCAATGCAGTGAACGTGTTAAGGGGTCGGTGCAGTCTAAAACATTGATGTTAAAATCTCCAATTATAATAAACTTCCTTGATTTTGAATGGAGACTAGATATAAGTGATTCTAATTTGTCAAACAATTTTTGGTTACAACCCCTAGGGGATCTATACAAGCCGATGATGTTTAATTGACCAAGGAATTCGAGATTCATTTTTATACCATCGACTTCAAAGTCTAAGTCACATGTGTAACATAGCTTAAGTGGTTCATATTTTAAATTATTTTTTATAAAAATTGCTACACCACCCTCTTTATACAATTCACGATGAAAACAAGAAGCCAATTGATAATTTGAGATTTTAAACGAACCAACAAATCCAGATTTAAAACCATGCTCAGATACAATAAAAACATCGGGCTTCAACTCCTCGCAAATAGTGAAAGCTCGTCCACTTTATTGGTGGCAGTTTGAGCATTTAAGTGAATTACTGAAAATTTTTTCGTTACTAAATTTTGAACTGTTTTATTTTCTTTTTGTTTTCTTATCGTAATTCACTCTTTAATCTTTATATCTGAAAGTGACGTTCCAGGCGTTTCTCTTAAAAAGTGCGCCTACTTAACTCTCTGATTTTGGGAGACAGCCTATGTTTAACAGCGTCAGCGAAGGTGTCATGGGAGAGGGTAACAGGCTCGACAGAGTATACAGATGAAAATGGTGGAGTTCTAGAGAGTGCAGCTGCACGAGACCTGTAGTCCCGGTTTAATATCGATGAAGGAGTGGGCACTGGCCTTCTTGAAGCTGGACTGCAAGGTGACGTTAAAAGTGCTAATTTCTTCACTATGAGACTGGCCAGGAGTTTCTTCCCCGATGCTCGCTTAGGAAGCCCGTGGGACGTAAAGTGCTGTCTAGTGATGGAGTTGATGTTTAACAATTCGACGCTGGTGTACCATTCACAGAGATCTTTCATAAATAGGTTGACCACTTGTAATGTTTTGTGAACGGGGCTGTCTTGGGAAGGTCATGCCTAGGTGGAAGAGGCACTAGCAGTAACTTCGAAGTTGATGTACACTTCTGCAGGACGCTTTCCAAACGTCTGAAGATATTTATCTCTCTTCCAGCATCGACTACGTAAGCTCCTTCCATCAGCACATAACAATGAATGGGTGGTGATGTAGTGGTCGGTGCGATATTCAGCAGACTAGCACTCGGCTTGCACATGCCACTTACCACTGACGTGGGTTGTATCATGTCCTTTATCATAGCAGACAGATGATGGACATGGCAGTCTCCCACGATCGCCAAATTTTCGAAAGGAATGTTAGTATTCGTACTCAAGTCAGTTTTAATACTTCTTTTTATGTTTTTGTTTTTCTTCTGACTTGTGGTAGACTTTTTATGTTTTTTTACGACTGTAGTGAACGCCGTTAAGTCATTTGCCTCATCATCCACGTCCATGCCAGTCAAGATATTGAATTTATTTTGTTGAGCAAATAGTGGCTCTGTAAAAGGATTACATTTAGTTGGAAGTTTTAGACTTTTAATTTCATTTTCTAAGCATTTAATTGAAGTCAGCATGTTGTTCGTTTCGTCCTCTAGTATTTGGCACCTTTCACGGGGATTATTTAGAGATTTGACAAGAGTCTCTAATTTTTTTATTTTTTCCTCAGCGTTTTCAAGCTCTATTTTTAATTTCTCATTACTGAGGGTCAATTTCTGAAGAGTGTTATTGTCCTCCAACCTGTAATTAAATAACAAATCTGTTTGGGTGCCCTGATGAGAAACAGACAGGTCGCATGAACCGATCCTGATGGGAATATATTTTGGGGGTGAGAATACATCCTCCGTATACATCAGACTCAATAGAGTGGTCGAGAATCATTTGCTTCTCCTCTCTAAGCCTTGCCAATTCTTCCCTTAGCACTTCGTTTTCTGTTCGAAAGGTAGACTCTTGTATTGAAATGTGTTCAGTCTTATCTTCGTCAAAATTCACGCCAACTGGTGTGTCCATATTCACTGTTTGTATTTTGAAGTTGTTCTTGGGCTCAGACGATCGGGATACCTCTAGTTCGGGCTTAGGAGTTGAGGGACTAGCACAGCGTACAGTCGGAGTTAGGGCCCCCATAGTGACTGGATGCTGACCGCTGTGTGTGTCGCTTGAAGCGTATATTATTGTTTTTTCTTTGTTTGTTTTTATTGAAGCTTTACAACACTTCCCCAAAAATTTCAAAACAATGTCCCCACTTTTAACAGAGTAACTTTCCCGATATTTATAATTATAGTATAGAATAACATCTTTGCCTTTTCTCACAGCTTCCAATATGAACGACATATCTTTGTCATGTGGTATTTATAGATTGGGTGTGATTATTATTATTTATGTGTAGTAGTCCAGCAGATGTTTCAGAAAAATGAAATATACAAATATATGTAGCCTAAGTGCAAAAAATACAGACAAAATTCTTTTTCGTGGCAAAATAGAAAAATTAGAAAATTATTGGCAGAAAGCAGCACAAACAGTGAAGTCCCACGAAGGGAATAGAATTGTAGATGGCTGATTAGCGATTCCAGTGATATTGGTTGAGACGCCGCAACGCTAGCGGTTCTGCCACAAGATAGATAAGAGCGTGGGAGTCCAGCTTGTAGATAAATTGTGCCGCTCCGTGGTTTCGATAACGAGGTATGCTGTACAGGTTTTACTTCGTTCGTTTTTAGGTTAGTTGTACAGCACATATATAATACTTAGAGTGTAAAGACACTGTAATGACGTCAGCTACACAAACACATACATATAGTCAAAGTAGTTGTAACTCACTAAGTTAATTGGTTTCGCGAAAGCTAAAACCTATTTAAAAACACAGAAAACCATGGAGCGAATACACCAGGTGTTCAACCAGTAGGACAGGCCTA
This sequence comes from Stictocephala bisonia, assembly GCA_035578905.1. Lineage (NCBI taxonomy): Eukaryota > Metazoa > Arthropoda > Insecta > Hemiptera > Membracidae > Stictocephala > Stictocephala bisonia. The sequence goes on along the minus strand of JAQJVL010003222.1, from coordinate 43,070 downwards.
CCAACCCCCTCCATGTTTTAGGAACTCGTTATCCATGTTGACCACGAGTGATAGCCAAGGTAATCAGTTGTGGATACTAAACTTTACCATGGGTGCTACCAAAGGTAATCAACCCGTAATTACGGGTTGTTACCCAAGTTTACCACGGATGCTATCATTCCTATATACTGAAGCTGAGCACTAGTGCTGCTCATGGTAAACACAGGTCCTACATAAATAAGTTCACTAATAATGCTTAAGAAGGAAATCCCGGGTACCTACTCAAGTTGACCATGGGTGTTAATCAACGTCATAGCTAGTGGCTGCACAAGTTCAGTTCACCAAGTGTGCTAATCATAGTAATAGTGAGTGGCTACTCAAATTGACCACGTATTCTACCTAAGAAATACAGGCCTTACCTAACAGAAAATGTAACCCAAAATGATCACTGGTAGTACACAAGGTAATCACAGTTACTACCCAAGTTAGCCAAGAGTGGTACCCAAGGTAATAACAGGCACTATCGAATCTCCCAAGTCATGGGAGGGGGGAGATATTCACCTTTACAACAGGTGCTACCCAAAGTAATCACAAGTACTACCCAAATTTACCACGAGTCCTATACAAGGTAATCACGAGTGGTTAGCCATGTTAACCATGTTTTATAATTAAGGTAATTACGGGTGGCTACCCAAGTTGACTATAGGCGCCACTCATGGTAATCATGGGGTGGCAAGTCAACTTGACTATGGGTGCTACTCATTAAATCACAGGTACTAACCAAGTTGACCAAGGATGCTACCCAAGGTAATAACGAGTGGCTAGTCAAGTAGACCACAGGTGCTAACCAACGTAATCACTGGTGATTACACAAGTTCAGTTCACCAAGGGTGCTACCATGTAATGGGTGGCTATCTAAATTTAACGCGTGTTCTACCTAAGATTATTAGAGGTCCTACCTAAGTTGACCACAGGCTCTACTCAAGGTAATCACAAACACTACTCAAGTTCACCACCGGTCCTATATTAGGTAATCACAGGTACTATCCAAGTTGACCATGGGTGCTACCCAAGATAATCACACATATTACCCTCAATTTGACCACTGGTGCTACTTAAGGTAATGACTGATAATACTTAAGTTCGCTATGAGTAATGCGCAACGTGATCACATGTACTACCTAAGTTGAGGACGGGTACTACCCAAGGTAATCAGGTGTGTCTACCCAAATAGACCATGGGTGCTACCAAAGGTAATCACAGGTTCTATCGAAGTTGACCATGGGAGCTATGCAAGATAATCACAGATATATTGCCAATATGATCACTGGTGCTACCGAAGGTAATCAGAGTTACTACCAGACAGGACCAGGTGTATTACCTAAGATAATCGCAGGTACTACCCAAGTTGACCACGCGTGCTACTCAATTTGACTACAGTTACTACCCAAGTTAATTAATAAGCCAAGTTCACCACCGTAATTATGGGTAGCTATCCAAATTCAACGCGTGTTCTACTTAAAATAATTACAGGTCCTACCCAAGTTGACCACAGGCTCTACTCAAAGTAATCACAAGTGGCTTCCCATGTCACAACGGTTCCTAATCAAAGTAATCACAGGTACTATCTAAGTTGACAACGGGTAGTTTTCAAGGTAATCAGGTGTGTCTACCCAAGTTGATCATGGGTGCTACCAAAGGTAATCACATGTGCTATCGAAGTTGACTATGGACCCCCAACGTAATTACAGATATTACTCAAAATGATCACCGGTGGTACACAAGGTAAATACAGTTACTACCCAAGTTAACCAAGGGTGCTACCCAAGTCAATCACAGGTACTACTCAAGATGATTACTGGTATTACGGGTGGCTACCTAAATTGACCACAAGTGCTACCCAAAATAATCACAGGTACTATCAAAGGTGACCACAGGTGCTACCCAAGGTAATAAGGGATGGCTACTCACGTTGACCACAGGCCTTACCCAAGGTATTCACAGACACAACCCAAGTTCACCACCGGTCCTAACTTAAGTAATCACAGGTACTACTCATATTGACCACGTGTTATCTATGATAATTACAGGTCCTAGTTGACCACATGGTCTAATCAAGGTAAACACAGGTGACTTCCCAAGTCCTGTCCACCACACATCATATCCTACCCAAAGTAATCACAAGTACTATCTAAGTTGACCATGGGTGCTACCAAAGACAATCGCACATATTTCCCTCAAATTGACCACTGGTACTACTCAAGGAAAAAAACTGATAATACCTAAGTTGACTTTGAGTAATCCCCAACGTAATCACAGGTATTGCTTAAGGTGACCACGGGTACTACCCAAGGTAATCACAGGTGCTATCGAAGTTGACCACGGAAGCTACCTATCAACAGATATTACCCAAAATGATCACTGGTGGTACATAAGGTAATCACAGTTACTACCCAAGTTAGCCAAGGGTATTACCCAAGGTAATTATAGGCGCTGTCGAATCACCCAAAGGTATTCAGGGTGGGGATATTCACGTTGGCCACGGGTGCTACCCAAAGTAACCACAAGTACTACTCAATTTGAATGCGTGTGCTACCCAAGATAATGAGTGCTGGTATTGACTACGGGTTGACTCAGTAGTCAATACCAAGTTGACTACGGGTGCTACCTAAAATAATCAAAGGTATAACCCAAGTTTACCACGGGTGCTTCCCAATGTAAATCATAGATACTACCCAAATTGACCACGGGTCCTACCCGAGGTAATCACGAGTGGATAGCCATGTTGACCACATTTTATAATCGAGGTAATTACGGGTGGCTACCCAAGTTGACCATGGTAATCACATGGTAAGCTGCTCAAGGTAATCACAGGTACTACCTAAGTTGACCATTGGTTCCACCCAAAATAATCACAGATACTACCCACGTTAATCACGGGTGGTAACCAATGTAATAACTAGTACAACCATGTTCATCACGTTTTGAATGTATGTAACTGTTCTTAAAAGATCTATTACTTACAAATAATGGTGACTTTATAAAATTGTGACTTACTTAGCTAACTCATGTATCTGTATACAATAGTACTCTGGTAATTGGTTATTTAATTTATTTGTTTATTATCAATTTATTTATTTATTTTTTCAAGAAATAATAATCAAAATATTATTTCTTTGTTATTTTTTTGTCGTATTTTGTCAATGCTAGAAAACACTGTTGTTGATACTAATTTTGCTACTGATACATTTTTTTAAACATATATTCAGGATATACAGTATATAATCAGAATTCGGACCTTCACCATTAATTCACTACCACTACTTTTTCTGTCACTTCACTATCACTATTTTTGTTATCGCAATTATGGTTAGGTTAGGTTAGGTGGCTACTAAAGTTGATCACAAACTGGTGAACCAAATGATTGACTGGCCGCTGAATGCACTCTCCGCGTGTAAGTTCTTGGAAAGCTATGATAAGGCCAGCGATTTCGTATTCACAGCGTAAAAGGAATATTACAATGGGTGTAAAATTGATCAGTGAACAGTTTTTAGAGCAATAGAATATTTATCTAGTGGTAGTGATTTAACGGAAACAAAAATAAAGTAGTAGTAGTGAATTAACAGAAAAGAACTCAGGATTCCCAACTGAGATTCCAATGCCTAGAATTGGTGGAATTGAGAATCCACCCATCTCTAATTATAACCATACTAATGATAACCAATATGTAGTTTCTTTAGTGAATTCACAATGCTATTACTACAACAGTTAGAACAATAAATACAGCTAGCATTCTACAAAGAAGTGCGTTTTTTACTTGTGTAAGTTTTAAAAGCGGTTTTTTTATTACTAAGCACACATTATAAATTCAATTACCAAACCAGACTCTTAACTTTACTATGCGTTTTTACCTGGTCCATTTTCGTTTCTGTATCTCTTTTCTGCTTCAGTTATTTCAATATTCAGATTGTCTCCAAATGTTCTAATAATATTTTCTGGCTTTTCTGAGTAAACAAAATATGAGCTAGTTAAAAATATTCAGAATAACAACATTAAATAAAGTTAATACAGTTTTGAGATACAATGAGATAAGATCAAGTGCTATTCTCTCGCTCACGATATAGTAACTATATAAAATGAAAAACATGCAAACAAAATTAATTTTCTGCTGCAAGTTAAAATTTGCTAAAAGTTGGTAGAAAACCAAATTTACAATAAACCTTCATATCTTAGTCACAAAACTTTATAACTTTATACTGTCAGGCTTTTTGGTATTTATGCACTTTCAAGACGTGTCACCAATCCTGACTTTTTTTACTCCCAATAGGTACAATTATGTCTATATTTAATGAAAAAACACTTATATAACGTATATGATATGAGAACAATTCTAAATTTTGGAAAATGTTAGTTTTTGATTCGAGGGTCTAATCTCTGTTAGTAAGTAATTTTTTCATAGCTTTTTTATTAATTCGATAGTTTTTTAGCTGAACACCAATTTGAAAACTACTCTGATCTACGAAAATTATTTCTCAAATTATTGCGGAAAAACTATGTTCACAGCAAATCACATAAGGTGCCCATATGCATGTTTTTTGTTTTTTTTTAAAAACAAGTTATTTCCACGGAATAAACAAGGGTTTGTCATAAAACATAGATCTGATTCTACCCACTAGTGATAAAAAAGTTAAAATTTCCGGTGTCTAGAATGAATAGGAAAATACAATCAAGGCCTATCTATATGTTCTGATAATATTTTCTAGTGTTGAAATAAGTATTTAACTGTAATTTTTCTTCATTTGTAAGATTAATTTTGTGAGACTTGTATATATTAACTTATAGGTTTTCTTTTTATAAGTGTTCATAATAAAAATATTAGCAATGTATCTTCGTAGAAATGTATTTGTATTTTCAATAAAATGTTAGTATAAAAAGGAGTAAAGAAGAATGGGAGAGGGAATTAGGCCAGCTATGGGTATGGGGGAAACTGAGTTTTCTTGTGTATTTCTTTTATAATGTTTATGTACACTGTAATAGCAAGATTAATATCTTCAGAATAATCATTTTAATGTAATGCTTAAAATACAACACATTTAGACTAAAATGCATTTTTGGAAAATTGAGAGTCAGGGAAAATTATCCTAAATGGTCAGGGAAAGTCAGGGGAAATTGTGACAAAATTTGTGTGGACACCTTGTATTAGTAGACCAAAAATCGTCAAAAATAAATATGCAGTGAGCGGTGCATTACCACAGATATAGAAGCATGTGCCATTATTATAATGTACCGTTTATAACCCTTGATAAAAGTTATTTTAATAAAGCAGTACTGAGCTGAAAGGTGTCTTAATATGTTTTTAGGGCCTCGTTAATAAGTTAAATAGGAACAAATTAACATTAAAGTGATTTGAGAAAGCATTGGATTTCTTTAGCATAAATACAGATGTTTCTACTTCATGTGTACATTAATAATACAACGTTAATCAGCTGTTCTTTTATGTAGAATTGAAACATCTTCATGTGAATTATGAATTATGTTTTAGATGATTTGAGTAAAGTAAATAAAAGGAAGCTGAAGTGCACAGTTTGTGCTAGGAGTTTATTAACAGATCTTCTTAAAAAGGGAAATAAACCAAATGTTCATGTGTTACTGAACATCCTCATGTGCAGTGTAAGTATTACATAAAATTTCAAATAAGTCAAACTTCAAATTTGTTATTTTAGATTAGATGTTTGTTGGCATAAGATTACCTAAATTGGAGAGGTACGTAATTGTAAAACTTATGTGGAAAAGTCACTAATTGGATGGAGTTAAGTAAATCATTGTTATCTAATTTTTATTTTTAATATACTCATTTAACTCGCAAATGGTATTTAACTTTTTGTTATGTTTGACATTTCATTGTTCTTCAAATTCCTGATTGCCGAAGGTAAGAGACTCTTACTATTTCATGCATAAATTAAAAATACAGCCTAATTACTTTTTCTTGTGATAAAGTTATGACACATAAGAGTATAAATCATACGAGGACTATGTAAGGTCTATAACTTTTTAGACTGTCAAAATGGCCATCAAAGAACCATTTACTAACAGCTATGCACCTTCTCTTTAAAAGGGTTTTTTTAAATTATTGTAGGAGTATGTGATTTTTTTTCTTTTTGCTAAAGAATAATAATTTTAAATAATAGTTCAAAATCAAAACAAAACTAATAAAGAATGACAACACTAAAACTATAATAATGTTTAATAATAATAATCAGATGCATCATGAAACATCAGCAAAATCAGAATAGTAAGAAGAGGATTGCTGTGGAGAGATGTATGCAGCACACAGCAGCAGCTTTCGATGTCCTACACCCAATAGTCACAAATAGAGCTCAAGATTAGTAAAAGAGCAACAGATATCAGTAGATAGTAAATTTTTACACACAACTATCAGAACTCCTCAACTACAAATCTTATCACTAGTTTCTTCAGATTTATCCTTTCTATAAATAGTGTAATTATGAAATCCCAGCTCAGAAGTACTAACATCAGAGTTCAAATTAGTCTCAGTGAAAATAACTACATAATATATGCAGCCTGATACAGATTTATACAGAGTGTCTCACAAAAGGTGTCTCAAACGCATTGTGGGCGGTCCATTTGACCAAAAACATTGCTGTAAAGTTTTTCTCCCCAAAACCATATGCATAGAATCAAATAATTTCATCATTGTTGGACTTCAGCATTGAGGATCCAGGGTTTGAATCTTAAAATATTTTAATACAAACATATAGTATGTACCATATTCATATTTAAGGTATTAACACCCTGAGTATTTTGGTGTAATCAGATTTGAGTTTTGCTTATCCGTTTAAAAATGGCGGCGAAAAGTATGTAAAAAATAGCAAATTTTTGTTTTTATTGATAAATGCACAGCTTAATCTTAATAAGAAATCCAAAAATAGTTCTGAATTTCTAAGAAAATTCTCTTTGAAATGATACCCAATATTGCTCAACTTTTATAGTTTCTGTCAGGATATCGTTCAGAATAAAGCCTTTCAGCAGCCTTAAATTGGTTTTGGATGAGTATCCGCATCAGTTGGCAGCACTGGAGTTGGATGGACGTCTTGTTCATGTTCACCACTCCTCAGTTTTTACAGTGTTTTATAGTAAAAATTAAATTTGTATCACTCAAGCTTATTGAAATTATAATATTTAGATATTGAAGTTCAAACGGGGCAATAAGATTTCATTTTTTTCGCACACACTTTGAAATTAAAAGCAACTTTACCTCCGCGACTTGGAAAGAACGCCATAAACCGCCATTATCCACGCTTCCAGAACCAACTCAAAGAAGAAAGAAGATCGATAATCCCCTACCAAATTCATTTTACACTTTCAACTACATTGCATAACATACTCTGGCACTTACTACACTCCTGGAGCACGTAAGAAAACATCTAAAATTAAGGTATGTGTTAAATTTCTGACTTGTAGAGTGAGATTATCTCTGTTGCATCATGAAAATTTTTAGTCATTAAATCTTCACGTTTTTTAAACACTTGAAAGAAACGTTACTGAGGGAGTGGTGAAACAAATGATCTAAAATTCATAAAATAAAATAAAAAACCAAAAAAAAATTGAAAAACAAAAAACCTAAAAATAAGAAACACAAACTTTAGGCCTAGCCTAAACTATATTTTTTTTAAAAAAGAGACTCTAACATCCCTAAATGAAACTAAACGACAAACACTGAGGGAATGTAAATAAGAAAAGACATAATAAAATATAAAAACCCCAAAAAAATTGTAAAAATAAAAAAAAAAAAAAAAAAAAGTTAGGCCCAAACATAAAAAACTTATGGCCTAAAGCCAATAAACTGATGAATAGCCTGCTAATACAAATACTTAAACGTGAGAACATTGGGCATAAAACTAAACAAAGTGCAAAATTTGATAGGTAAGCCTAGGCCCTAGCCTAGACCAAAAATAAATAAATAAATAAATCAATTCCTAGTCCTTGACTCCCAACAAAAATAATAATACCCACCTACTTTATACCTCACTCCATAGACTTGACCCTTCCTACAGAGATAGAAAATGGTTCAAAATTCTGCAGAAACCCAATACCCATGTAATATTTGCAAGGAGGAGGTAAAAGATGGTGAAAAGGCTGTGCTGTGTGACTGTGATGTTTGGTATCACGCAAAATGCATTGGAATAACCGCAAAACAATATAAGGCAATAGAAGATAAAAACTTTCCACTAACTTGGATATGTAAAACATGCTCTGACCTCAGACTGTCGAAGCAGATTTCAATGAACCCAAATAGTAAACACTCAAACCCACCCACAATATGAAAGTTATTGACCTATTAATGAAAGACATCCAAGACTTAAAAAACCAACTTGAAGACAAAAAACAGCAAAACCTAAAATTAAATGAGATTGTAGCTAAGAAAATGGAGGTTATATTTAGCCTAGAAAAGGTCATCCAGGAATTTGCAGCAACCACAAAATCAGATCAAACTCTACAAACCGAAAACATTCAAACCAGCCCAAAAACTGCCAACAGACCAAATAAACAACATGACACTAAACCCAGCAAATCCCCAAACCCTATTAGGCCTAAACTTACCACTAAAAATAGTAATAGTCAAATTTCTCTAGCACAAAAACCTAGATCTGACAACAACAAAATCCTTCTCATCGGGGACTCGATGATCAGAGATGCAGCAAAAATGATAACCGAAGAGTCTCATACTGAAATTGTGACAAAAGTGATTCCAGGTGGTCAAATTAAAGACATCAGTAGAGAACTAAGTAACATGCAAAGCATACCAAGCGTGGTAGTCATACATGCCGGTACAAATAACATCCCAAACTCTAAAACTCCAAACCATGTAATGCGCCCTTTATGGCTGACGGTAGAGGCTCTACAAAAAAGGTCACCAAACACAACCTTCTTTATAAATGAAATAATTTACAGGGCCGACATTCGTAAAAGAGATATAGATGACGTAAACGATGCCTACAACTTTCTTTGCAGACAACTCAAAGTAAATTATATAAGCCTAAACGAAAAAATTCAAACAGACTGCATAGCAGCAGATGGGATTCATTTAAACAAAAAAGGGGCCTGGGCTCTGACCAGGGAAATGTTGAAACACCTAAACCTAAATCAAATGTCAACAGAAAATGACACCTACGAGAAAGTAGAAGACAGCTTCGAGGGCTATACTGAGGAAACAGACTCAAACTCTAGCACAATAAAAGAAATAGACTTGCAGAATCCAGACTGTCAAACTGATAAAAGTAATGAGAAACAGGACCAAATTGTTGAAAGCCACATTTCCCCAAACTTAGAACGACAAAACGTCTCAAACCCAGCCTAGTAAAAACTCGAAAAAGTAAAACATCCCCTACAAAGAAAATTCTTAACAATAGAATAGGCCTACCCAAAACCACAAAAAATGGAAATCTAAAAATAATTCACTTAAATATACAGGGCGGTCTACAAAATAAATTAGATAGACTGGGTGTTGAACTAAACCTTCTAAATTACCCTGACATACTTATACTATCAGAACATGCCCTAACAAGCGAGAAGCTTCAAAAAACAAACATCGAAGGCTACACACTGGTATCAAGCTACTGTAGAACAAATTTCAAATGGGGAAGGGTGGCAATTTGAGCTAAAGACCACCACAAACTGAAACCAGTAAAATTGGACGTGAATATCCATTGTCATGAAAAGACTTCAGAATTCTGTGCTATAAGTATGAAAGTAGGAAAGAAAACTCTCACTGTCATAGGGTTTTATCGATCACCCAGCGAAAATCCAAAAACTTACATCACAAATCTAGATGCCCTTCTAAACAGTACAACCTCAAATCAAAAACCCATTATCATACTGGGAGACTCAAATATTGATATCCAAAGAAAGGAACACCCTGATTACAAATTGTTACAAAATATGCTACTTGAACATGACACCTACATAGTAGAAACGCCTCCCACCCGAATAACAGCAAAAACCTGTAACCAGTATAGACAATTGTTACACAAATCTGGACCAAAGTATGATCACTACAAAAACCCACGAAACCCTATTATCAGACCATTCAGCACTATCCTGCGAAATTAAAAACATATATAACAGCAAAGAAACTCTCAAAAAATTTACACGAAAAATCACTCCTGAAAACCTTGAAAAACTTAGACTAAAATTAGCTGATAAAACATGGGAAAAAGTCTATAGGCCAAAAGATGAAGATGAAAAGTATGATAATTTTATAAAAATTCTCAAACAGAAATAACCTCCACCATGCCCAAGAGCTATGTCTCAATAACTGGCAAGCCTAACAAATTTTACTGGACTGAAGAATTAATTAAGCTCAGAAAATCTTTGCATATAGCCCATAGAAACTACAAAAATACAGGTACTCATCGAGATAGGGATAAATACAGAAGGGAAAAGACCTATATGACCTTGAAGTAAATAGGCAAAAGTCCAAAGACACTAAAAAAAGGATAAAGGAAGCACCAAACAGAACAAGACAAATTTGGAACATTATAAACAATGAACGCAAGAAATGTAATACATCAACAGAGCCTATAACAATAGTCACAGAACAAAGAACCATAAAAAATCCCTACCATGTAAGCAACTGCTTTAACAAATATTTCTGCACTACTACAGAACCAGACAAAAAATTGGCCTTCACAAACCACAAAGCAAACAAACTAAATCAGCCAGTGGCAAAAAATCACTAAAAGAGTTTAAACTAGTAACAAAGGATGAACTATCAAAATTGTTCACAGTTTTCCAACCAAAAACATCATCAGGAATAGACGAGATACCAAACAAAATTATAAAATACTGTAGAGATGAAATAATAGATCCCCTATTGCACATAATAAACTCCTCCATTCAGCAATCAAAAATACCACGCATGATGAAAATAGCCTTGGTCTACCCTAAGTATAAAAAGGGAGATAAGAAAAAATTAGAAAATTATAGGCCTATATCAGTTCTACCAACTCTGTCTAAATATCTTGAAAAAATTATCTTTAATCAACTAATCCAATATATAGAACAATCATATGGACTATCAGATAGCCAACATGGATTTAGATCCGGGAAATGTATAAACACAGCACTAGCAAACCTCTGCGAATCAATAACAAATATTTGGGAAAAAAATAACCAAGCCACTGGAATATTTATTGACTTACTAAAAGCTTTTGATAGCCTAAATTGGAAGACCCTAATAAAGAAAGTAGAACACTTAAACGTTACTGGAAAATCACTACAATGGATAAAAAATTACCTAACAGATAGAAAGCAAATCGTAGAGTTGACTAGTTACAGTGGAAATTATGAAATAAAAACCAGATCCTCTACCAGAACTATAAGACAAGGAGTACCTCAGGGATCAGTACTGGGCCCCTTACTGTTTCTTATCTACATAGACTCTTTTCCTGACTTATTATTGGAGGATGAAGAAGGCATAATGTTTGCTGACGACACAACTGTGCTATTTGGCACCAAACCAGAAAACGAGGGAGAAATGATTGAGAAATCACTGGAAAACATAACAAATATATGCAATAGGCTAAGTTTAAAATTAAATAAATCAAAAACCCAGTATATGACTTTTACAACTAACAATAGAGGCAGGGTAGGCCTAGAGAAACCCGACCTTAGTATAGACTCTGTTGACTCAACAAAGTTCTTGGGAATTACCTTAGATAAAAATCTTAGCTGGAAAAATCACCTTGAAAAACTCCACAAAAAACTGTCCACAACTATTTATGCCCTAAAAAGGATAAGATCTCTAACAGATGAAAGGGTGACACTGATGGCATACCATGCACTGTTTGATTCTTTAATAAGATTCGGTATAGTGGCATGGGGAATGGGAAACCAGAAAGACTTGGAGAATATCCTAATATGCCAAAAGAAGGCAATAAGAATTATTAACAATTTAGACAATAGAGAACACTGCAAACCATTCTTCAAAAAGAATAAAATCCTTACTTTAATTTCCTTCTACATATATGAAACCATACTCCTAACAAAAAGGTCCCAGTGAAAACAAGAGAAACTTTTCATAACCACAATTTGAGAAATAACAATAACTTAAATCTCAAACAGCATCACCTCCAAAAATCAAATAACACACCAATTTATATGGGGTCAAAACTTTATAATCTACTTCCACAAAACATAAAATCTATTAAAACAGTAACACTTTTTGAAAAATCCCTTAAACAGTACCTTGTGGACAGACCTTACTACAGTATTCAAGAATTTTATGATGAACACACCTTTACAAACCACAGAGACATAGACATTTTCACATAATACACTCACACTTAACACTCTACAGCTACACAAACACTCACACCATTACACACAAAACCAAATCAAACCTCTAAATGAGAAGAAACTTGACAATTCCCCAATCGGATCAAGATTGTGGCGAAGAAGAGGAGGTAAAGGTAAAGGTATCCCTTAAAGATACTCATCCAAAACCAGCTGAAAGCTTCTTCATTTGTATATGGCATTTTACAAAAAATTAGAATTACATACACAGTAAACACAAATGAAATTCAAAACTAAAAAAATGTAAAAAAGAGTAAACATAAACCAATAAAATAATGCAAATTAAAACATAAACCTAATAAATTGATAATACAACAAATATTATTAAACAATTCTTCACAAATTTATTGAAACTTTCACTATAAAACCACAACTGCAAGGTTTGTATAAAATTTGTTTGGTTACAAGCAATAAAAGAAATAGAGAACACATACTTTGTTGTAATATTGGGCAAAATCAGCTGATCGTTTTAATCAGCTGATAATAAGCGGGAGTGCACGCATGTCCAAACTAGGGGTGTGCGAGTAGTGATTTTTGAGTTCGAGTCGAGTAGTTGGCATTTTTTTCGAGTATCAAGTATTTCGAGCGAGTATTTACAGAAGGATTTCCTGTTCACCCAAGACAACTGTAAAAGGTAGACACCATCATAAGCCTATGTTAAGTTTTGCCAGATTCGTATATATATACATCTAAACTGAACACAATAATTTTGATTTGTTGTTTGTAACTGTAACATTTGATAAATAACACTTTTTACTTCCTGCCTTCCTACATTTTTATGTGACATTGTTTTGTTTAACCTCTTTTCCTTTTTTCATAACTAATATGATGAAAGAAACTAAGAAAGTATATTATTAATTGAAACAAAGTGGATTATAAAGACTTAATCTGTTCACTCATATTACAGATAAGATTTTCTATGCAAGCCAATTTTACTGTTTCACAGCCGGCCGATATGTTTATCTGGTGGTTCAGTTTAAAGTGTACCGCTAAAACGTAGCGAAGCTTGTTGGCAAAAGCTGCATCCATCCAAACGGATGCTAATATTCAGGCGTCATCACCAAATGCAGTCATTTGTTTTCAGAATCGCCTCCTCTTAACAAAAAATTGATTGTGTACACGCCAAGAAGAGTGGATCTGTATTCTGTGGGTATTTAATTCAGTAATAACAAGGTTACAACTAACCGAAAAAAAGCTGTGAATTATATAATCAAATTTGAAACTCTGGAGGACAAAGACTGTAGTTCAATAGACTGATAATAATAACTAGGCAGGTTTACTAAAAAAATATTAAAGTTGCTTAGGATGAATTAGTTTTTAAATTATGATCGGTAATGAAATTTGTGCAACTTGAAACTATTTCGATACATGAGGCTACACTGAACAACAGATAAATAATTATTTCATAACGAGAAATACATGAAAACCTGGGGCAATCGAATGAAAACCATAGACGTAGTCGGCTAATATAATAGGTCTAGCCGATATTGGTTACGAGATGCGGTCTGAAATATAAACTTATGAATAAAAAACGAAACGTTTAATAAGGCTTCAGTTCAATGAAAATTATTTTCCGATTCTAAATTCCTCGTATTTTGTTTAGAAAAGGTCTTCCAACATGTTTTTCCCTCACTTGGGTTGATTCGTGATTGTTTTACAGTTTACATCGACGTCAATGTAAACAGGGAACCGTTCAGTGAGTTTACGAATCATAATTATCGTACTTTACCACCTTTTACACTCCAACTGTGTTATTGTCTAACATAGTCAGGAAACCGCTTCACAAATTGACAGGAAAAAATATCTTATGCGCAAATATTACAGACAGTTTAGGCAATGTAAGATGTTTACGGAATAATGATAAATAGACGTTCGCCACGGATATATATACATATATATATATATTTTTTTTTATTTGACGGATAATAAATCAATAATGTTGTGTCACACGCTGCTATAGCGTCATTACCATATTTTATATGATACGATACAGTAATTAAAATACAATCAGGGCTGAGTGTATTGAACTCAGAACCAAACATAGCTCCTATAAATCTTTTAAGGTAGGTGTTACTTCTGACCTAACCTCTAAATTGCTCAGTGCTAGTTTTTGGCCTACTGGAACTTTAGTGCGAGAATTTGTACCTAGACATAGTAATGTTTTCTCTCGTACTTTTTTAGCGAAAAAAACAGTCAGCTTAACAGTTCCATAATACTGACAGTGCATGAACCTAGTTTAAATGTGCATGATATTTCAAGCTCTGATGTAGTGTTCAAAATCAAATTTTGTATGTTAAATGTACAGTGTTTGCGGAATAAGGTAGCGGAGATTGAACTGTTGTGCACTCTGGATAGCATTGATTTTATGTGAACATTGGTTAACAAGAAATGAAATCTTGTACTATGAAAACCTTACTAGTTTAAAACTCCTAAGTTGTTTTTGTAGACTCTCCCTGGGGAGGTGTAGCAATTTTTATGAGGCAAAATTGTAATTATCTGGTTAAGCCTATGGACATGTGTAAATTCAGTGAAGCTAAGCATGCTGAGTTTGCGGCCTGTATTGTGCCTGAGTTATCTCTAGTCATTGTGACAATGTATCGCTCTCCTAATGGAAACATCGATAGGTTTTTTCTACATCTGGATCGATGTTTGAGTTTTCTTAACGGTCTTGGTCCCTCCATTGTGATTGGAACTGATCA
Organism: Stictocephala bisonia; assembly: GCA_035578905.1. NCBI lineage: Eukaryota > Metazoa > Arthropoda > Insecta > Hemiptera > Membracidae > Stictocephala > Stictocephala bisonia. The sequence continues at coordinate 28,017 of JAQJVL010003222.1, read as the reverse complement.
TAATATAAATCTGATCAGCAACACTAGTGAAAAAGCAGATTTTTTAAAATCTTCTCCGGAGCCATATCCTTTTTTGTGCTACTGAGCTGCCAACAAAGGGTGGTGCATCATTGGATGATTTTATAACTAATCTTGACACATGGAACTACGAGATTTTTGTCAGTGATGGTCAGGTAGCGTTTCACAAACATTTATTTTTAGTTTTAAATAATAGAATAAGTAAATTAGCTCATAAGCCTAGGCAAAAAATTGTAAAATTTAGAGATTTTAATGAGATCTATATCCTTAACTTTAAAAACTGTCTTGAGAGTGATATGATGGGTTGGTTTGGGGTTCTAAAATCTCTTTCACCCACTGATGCCTTTTCAGTATTTTTCAAAAATTTTAAGACTTTGTTTGATTTTTGTTTTCCTGAAAAGCAGAAAATTGTAACCATAGGACAAGCAAATACTAAAGATGTTTCTAACCCTAAATCATGGTTTGATTCTGGGCTGGCCAAATTGAGAAATCAGATTCTCCTGGTATACGATCTTTCCAAAGAAAGACCTCACCTCGTAACTCTGTTACGTAACCTAAGGGGAAATTATCGTGCCAGGATTAGGGATGCTAAAGCCAAAGCTATTGTACCCTCATTTTATCAAGCTCCAAATCCTTGTAAGGTAGCTTGGAAGTTTAATAATAAAAGCATGCCTCAGAGCCATGCTAAGCCCTCCAAATTTGCTTCGGCAGATGAGTTCAATTATTTTTTTTAGACTATGTAAGTCATATATTGTCTAATATACCTGGACCTAGTAATCCTGATGCTCTCAATGATGTTTTAGTGCAAAACATTCCTCGTGTCAATGATGCTTTTAAGTGGAAACATGTAAGCAGTGATGACATAATTGAGGTAGTAAGTAATTTTAAGGCTTCTGATTGTAAGGGTATTTATATGTCACCCAACCTGATGAAGTACGTAGTTCATACAATAGCACCTCTTTTGTCATTCTTAATTAATGGTTGCTTAGATATGGGTGTTTATCCTGATGCCCAAAAAACTAGTAGAACAGTGCCTGTTTTTAAAAAAATCGTGAGATTGTAGTACTGAAATTGATTGATTGAAATAATTCGCTCTCTTAGTGGTCATCTCATTAATGGTTTGTACGCTTTTCAACGTCAAACACTTGTCATACAATGCAATCTTTATTATAACAGTTTGCAGCAGGCTACATCATCAGTTATTTTCCTTATTTATAAAATATTACTAATTTATTGTAGGCTAAATAAGAATTCAAACTCCAACCAAAGTTAGTGTATCATGTAACTGTGCTCGGAGTAAATAGTTGTGTTTGGCTCATTTCATATGAAATTAACATAAAAATATTAATTTTGAACCTTGACCTCTTGGATTTTGATGATTTTTGGTATACTTTGGATTTTTGGTAGTACCCAGTAAAACTATTAAAAATCCAAAATTTTAGATTTTTTGAGCGCTTAGTTTATTAGTTATTAAAGGTCAAAAACGCTAAAAAGTACTGATTTTTACCTCACACTTGTACATAAAATATGCGTTAAATCAGGCAAAAATGCTCCTAGAAAGTCCAAATTAGTATCATTCTCTTCAGAATTTAAAGGCCTTTCATTTGACATACAACATGCCAATAATACATTCTTTTTTTTTAATAAAAAGCTTTGAAAAATGTCAAAAAGGCCCCTTTTAATTGTGTTTATAAAAAAGTATGTTATGGGCATACTATTTGTGCCCCTGCATGTAAAATTTCATCATTTTCGGAGTCCCCATAATGGATTTTGCTTCAGCAACCCTAATTGTACTGTTCTAATTTATTGTATGTATACACATAAATAACATATAACTGGATATAAATTAGTTACATGCACATAGGTCCTATAGAGTTGTTTCATTGAGAGATATTAAATAACTAACTGTACAGTAATTCTTTAAATCTAGCTTAATAAAACTAGCGAAAGCATGGTGTTCTATTAAACAATATCTTTCAATGATCCCATTGCTGTCTCATAATAAAATTTTACATACAGGTGCACAAATAGTGTGCCCATAATATATTTTTTTACAAACAAAATTCAAAAGGGAACTTTTTAAAATGTTTCAAATAAACTTTATTTGTTTTGAAAAAAAAATTAAAATTTATGTAATATTGGCATGTTGTATGTCAAATGAAAGGCCTTTAAATTCTGAAGAGAACGATGCCAATTTTGACTTTCTAGAAGCATTGTTGCCTTATTTAATGTACAAGCGTGAGGTCAAAATCAGTACTTTTTAGCAGGCACATATTCCTATTAGATGGAATATCTACTGTGGTGTACAATCAAGGCCTATCTATCTATATGTTCTAATAATATTTTCTAGTGTTGAAATAAGTATTTAACTGTAATTTTTCTTCATTTGTAAGATTAATTTTGTGAGACTTGTATATATTAACTTATAGGTTTTCTTTTTGTTAGTGCTCATAATAAAAATATTAGCAATGTAGCTTCGTAGAAATGTTTTTGTATTTTCAATAAAATGTTAGTATATAAAGGAGTAAAGAAGAATGGGAGAGGGAATTAGGCCAGCTATGGGTATGGAAGAAACTGAGTTTTCTAGTGTATTTCTTTTATAATGTTTATGTACACTTTAATAGCAAGATTAATATCTCCAGAATAATCATTTTAATGTAATGCTTAAAATACAACACAATTTAGACTAAAATGCATTTTTGAAAAATTGAGAGTCAGGGAAAATTATCCTAAATGGTCAGGGAAAGTCAGGAGAAATTGTGACAAAATTTGTGTGGACACCTTGTATTAGTAGACCAAAAATCGTCAAAAATAAATATGCAGTGAGCGGTGCATTACCACAGATATAGAAGCATGTGCCATTATTATAATGTCTCGTTTATAGCCCTTGATAAAAGTTATTTTAATAAAGCAGTACTGAGCTGAAAGGTGTCTTAATATGTTTTTAGGTCCTCGTTAATAAGTTAAATAGGAACAAATTAACATCAAAGTGATTTGAGAAAGCATTGGATTTCTTTAGCATAAATACAGATGTTTCTACTTCATATGTACATTAATAATACAACGTTAATTAGCTGTTTTTTTATGTAGAATTGAAACATCTTCATGTGAATTATGAATTATGTTTTAGATGATTTGAGTAAAGTAAATAAAAAGAAGCTGAAGTGCACCGTTTGTGCTAGGAGTTTATTAACAGATCTTCTTAAAAAGGGAAATAAACCAAATGTTCATGTGTTACTGAACGTCCTCATGTGCAGAGTAAGTATTACATAAAATTTCAAATAAGTCAAACTTCAAATTTGTTATTTTAGATTAGATGTTTGTTGGCATAAGATTACCTAAATTGGAGAGGTACGTAATTGTAAAACTTATGTGGAAAAGTCACTAATTGGAAGGATTTAAGTAAATCATTGTTATCTAATTTTTATTTTTAATATACTCATTTAACTCGCAAATAGTATTTAATTTTTTGTTATGTTTGACATTTCATTGTTCTTCAAATTCCTGATTGCTGAAGGTATTAAAAATTAAAAATTAATTAAAAATACAGCCTAATTACTTTTTCTTGTGATAAAGTTATGACACATAAGAGTATAAATCATACGAGGACTATGTAAGGTCTATAACTTTTTAGACTGTCAAAATGGCCATCAAAGAACCATTTACTAACAGCTATGCACCTTCTCTTTAAAAGGGTTTTTTTAAATTATTGTAGGAGTATGTGATTTTCTTTCTTTTTGCTAAAGAATAATAATTTTAAATAATAGTTCAAAATCAAAACAAAACTAATAAAGAATGACAACACTAAAAACTATAATTATGTTTAATAATAATAATCAGATGCATCATGAAACATCAGCAAAATCAGAATAGTAAGATAGTAGATTGATGTGGAGAGATGTATGCAGCACACAGCAGCAGCTTTCGATGTCCTACACCCAATAGTCACAAATAGAGCTCAAGATTAGTAAAAGAGCAACAGATATCAGTAGATAGTAAATGTTTACCCACAACTATCAGAACTCCTCAACTACAAATCTTATCACTAGTTTCTTCAGATTTATCCTTTCTATAAATAGTGTAATTATGAAATCCCAGCTCAGAAGTACTAACATCAGAGTTCAAATTAGTCTCAGTGAAAATAACTACATAATATATGCAGCCTGATACAGATTTATACAGAGTGTCTCACAAAAGGTGTCTCAAACGCATTGTGGGCGGTCCATTTGACCAAAAACATTGCTGTAAAGTTTTTCTCCCCAAAACCATATGCATAGAATCAAATAATTTCATCATTGTTGGACTTCAGCATTGAGGATCCAGGGTTTGAATCTTAAAATATTTTAATACAAACATATAGCATGTACCATATTCATATTTAAGGTATTAACACCCTGAGTATTTTGGTGTAATCAGATTTGAGTTTTGCTTATCCGTTTAAAAATGGCGGCGAAAAGTATGTAAAAAATAGCAAATTTTTGTTTTTATTGATAAATGCACAGCTTAATCTTAATAAGAAATCCAAAAATAGTTCTGAATTTCTAAGAAAATTCTCTTTGAAATGATACCCAATATTGCTCAACTTTGATAGTTTCTGTCAGGATATCGTTCAGAATAAAGCCTTTCAGCAGCCTTAAATTGGTTTTGGATGAGTATCCCTTAAAGATACTCATCCAAAACCAGCTGAAAGCTTCTTCATTTGTATATGGCATTTTACAAAAAATTAGAATTACATACACAGTAAACACAAATGAAATTCAAAACTAAAAAAATGTAAAAAAGAGTAAACATAAACCAATAAAATAATGCAAATTAAAACATAAACCTAATAAATTGATAATACAACAAATATTATTAAACAATTCTTCACAAATTTATTGAAACTTTCACTATAAAACCACAACTGCAAGTTTTGTATAAAATTTGTTTGGTTACAAGCAATAAAAGTAATAGAGAACACATACTTTGTTGTAATATTGGGCAAAATCAGCTGATCGTTTTAATCAGCTGATAATAAGCGGGAGTGCACGCATGTCCAAACTAGGGGTGTGCGAGTAGTGATTTTTGAGTTCGAGTCGAGTAGTTAGCATTTTTTTCGAGTATCAAGTATTTCGAGCGAGTATTTACAGAATGATTTCCTGTTCACCCAAGACAACTGTAAAAGGTAGACACCATCATAAGCCTATGTTAAGTTTTGCCAGATTCGTATATATATACATCTAAACTGAACACAATAATTTTGATTTGTTGTTTGTAACTGTAACATTTGATAAATAACACTTTTTACTTCCTGCCTTCCTACATTTTTATGTGACATTGTTGTGTTTAACCTCTTTTCCTTTTTTCATAACTAATATGATGAAAGAAACTAAGAAAGTATATTATTAATTGAAACAAAGTGGATTATAAAGACTTAATCTGTTCACTCATATTACAGATAAGATTTTCTATGCAAGCCAATTTTACTGTTTCACAGCCGGCCGATATGTTTATCTGGTAGTTCAGTTTAAAGTGTACCGCTAAAACGTAGCGAAGCTTGTTGGCAAAAGCTGCATCCATCCAAACGGATGCTAATATTCAGGCGTCATCACCAAATGCAGTCATTTGTTTTCAGAATCGCCTCCTCTTAACAAAAAATTGATTGTGTACACGCCAAGAAGAGTGGATCTGTATTCTGTGGGTATTTAATTCAGTAATAACAAGGTTACAACTAACCGAAAAAAAGCTGTGAATTATATAATCAAATTTGAAACTCTGGAGGACAAAGACTGTAGTTCAATAGACTGATAATAATAACTAGGCAGGTTTACTAAAAAAATATTAAAGTTGCTTAGGATGAATTAGTTTTTAAATTATGATCGGTAATGAAATGTGTGCAACTTGAAACTATTTCGATACATGAGGCTACACTGAACAACATAAATAATTATTTCATAACGAGAAATACATGAAAACCTGGGGCAATCGAATGAAAACCATAGACGTAGTCGGCTAATATAATAGGTCTAGCCGATATTGGTTACGAGATGCGGTCTGAAATATAAACTTATGAATAAAAAACGAAACGTTTAATAAGGCTTCGGTTCAATGAAAATTATTTTCCGATTCTAAATTCCTCGTATTTTGTTTAGAAAAGGTCTTCCAACATGTTTTTCCCTCACTTGGGTTGATTCGTGATTGTTTTACAGTTTACATCGACGTCAATGTAAACAGGGAACCGTTCAGTGAGTTTACGAATCATAATTATCGTACTTTACCACCTTTTACACTCCAACTGTGTTATTGTCTAACATAGTCAGGAAACCGCTTCACAAATTGACAGGAAAAAATATCTTATGCGCAAATATTACAGACAGTTTAGGCAATGTAAGGTGTTTACGGAATAATGATAAATAGACGTTCACCACGGATATATATATATATATATATATATATATATATATATATATATATATTTATTTATTTATTTGACGGAAAATAAATCAATAACGTTGTGTTACACGCTGCTATAGCGTCATTACCATATTTTATATGATACGATACAGTAATTAAAATACAATCAGGGCTGAGTGTATTGAACTCAGAACCAAACATAGCTCCTATAAATCTTTTAAGGTAGGTGTTACTTCTGACCTAACCTCTAAATTACTCAGTGCTAGTTTTTGGCCTACTGGAACTTTAGTGCGAGAATTTGTACCTAGACATAGTAATGTTTCCTCTCGTACTTTTTTAGCGAAAAAATCAGTCAGCTTAACAGTTCCATGATACTGACAGTGAATGAACCTAGTTTAAATGTGCATGATATTTCAAACTCTGATGTAGTGTTCAAAATCAAATTTTGTATGTTAAATGTACAGTGTTTGCGGAATAAGGTAGCGGAGTTTGAACTGTTGTGCACTCTGGATAGCATTGATTTTATGTGAACATTGGTTAACAAGAAATGAAATGTTGTACTATGAAAACCTTACTAATTTAAAACTCCTAAGTTGTTTTTGTAGAGACTCTCCCTGGGGAGGTGTAGCAATATTTATGAGGCAAAATTGTAATCACCTGGTTAAGCCTATTGACTTATGTAAATTCAGTGAAGCTATGCATGCTGAGTTTGCGGCCTGTATTGTGCCTGAGTTATCTCTAGTCATTGTGACAATGTATCGCTCTCCTAATGGAAACATCGATAGGTTTTTTCTACATCTGGATCGTTGTTTGAGTTTTCTTAACGGTCTTGGTCTCTCCATTGTGATTGGAACTGATCATAATATAAATCTGATCAGCAACACTAGTGAAAAAGTAGATTTTTTAAATCTTTTTCGGAGCCATAACCTTTTTTGTGCTACTGAGCTGCCAACAAAGGGTGGTGCATCATTGGATAATTTTATAACTAATCTTGACACTTGGAACTACGAGATTTTTGTCAGTGATGATCAGGTAGTGGATCACAAACATTTATTTTTAGTTTTAAATAATAGAATAAGTAAATTAGCTCATAAGCCTAGGCAGAAAATTGTAAAATTTAGAGATTTTAATGAGACCTATATCCTTAACTTTAAAAACTGTCTTGAGAGTGATATGATGTTAGTGAGTGATGTGATATAGTTTGAGGTTCTAAAATTTCTTTCACCCACTTATGCCTTTTCAGTATTTTTCAAAAATTTTAAGACTGTTTGATTTTTGTTTTCCTGAAAAGCAGAAAATTGTAACCATAGGACAAGCAAATACTTAAGATGTTTCTAACCCTAAATCATCGTTTGATTCTGGGCTCGCCAAATTGAGAAATCAGATTCTCCTAGTATACGATCTTTCCAAAGAAAGACCTCACCTCGTAACTCTGTTACGTAACCTAAGGGGAAATTATCGTGCCAGGATTAGGGATGCTAAAGCCAAAGCTATTGTAGGCTCATTTTATCAAGTTCCAAATCCTTGTAAGGCGGCTTGGAAGTTTATTAATAAAAGCATGCCTCAGAGCCATGCTAAGCCCTCCAACTTTGCTTCGGCAGATGAGTTCAATAATTTTTTTGTAGACTCTGTAAGTCATATATTGTCTAATATACCTGGACCTAGTAATCCTGATGCTCTCAATGATGTTTTAGTGCAAAACATTCCTCGTGTCAATGATGCTTTTAAGTGTAAACATGTAAGCAGTGATGACATAATTGAGGTAGTAAGTAATTTTAAGGCTTCTGATTGTAAGGATATTTATATGTCACCCAACCTGATGAAGTACGTAGTTCATACAATAGCACCTCTTTTGTCATTCTTAATTAATGGTTGCTTAGATATGGGTGTTTATCCTGATGCCCTAAAAACTAGTAGAACAGTGCCTGTTTTTAAAAAAATCGTGAGATTGTAGTACTGAAATTGATTGATTGAAATAATTCGCTCTTAGTGGTCATCTCATTAATGGTTTGTACGCTTTCCAACGTCAAACACTTGTCATACAATGCAATCTTTATTATAACAGTTTGCAGCAGGCTACATCATCAGTTATTTTCCTTATTTATAAAATATTACTAATTTATTGTAGGCTAAATAAGAATTCAAACTCCAACCAAAGTTAGTGTATCATGTAACTGTGCTCGGAGTAAATAGTTGTGTTTGGCTCATTTCATATGAAATTACCATAAAAAAATTAATTTTGAACCTTGACCTCTTGGATTTTGATGATTTTTGGTATACTTTGGATTTTTGGTAGTACCCAGTAAAACTATTAAAAATCCAAAATTTTAGATTTTTGAGCGCTGAGTTTATTAGTTATTAAAGGTCAAAAACGCTAAAAAGTACTGATTTTTACCTCACACTTGTACTTAAAATATGCGTTAAATCAGGCAAAAATGCTCCTAGAAAGTCCAAATTAGTATCATTCTCTTCAGAATTTAAAGGCCTTTCATTTGACATACAACATGCCAATAATACATTCTTTTTTTTTAATAAAAAGCTTTGAAAAATGTCAAAAAGGCCCCTTTTAATTGTGTTTATAAAAAAGTATGTTATGGGCATACTATTTGTGCCCCTGCATGTAAAATTTCATCATTTTCGGAGTCCCCATAATGGATTTTGCTTCAGCAACCCTAATTGTACTGTTCTAATTTATTGTATGTATACACATAAATAACATATAACTGGATATAAATTAGTTACATGCACATAGGTCCTACAGAGTTGTTTCATTGAGAGATATTAAGTAACTAACTGTACAGTAATTCTTTAAATCTAGCTTAATAAAACTAGCGAAAGCATGGTGTTCTATTAAACAATATCTTTCAATGATCCCATTGCTGTCTCATAATGAAATTTTACATACAGGTGCACAAATAGTGTACCCATAATATATTTTTTACAAACAAAATTCAAATGGGAACTTTTTGAGATGTTTCAAATAAACTTTATTTATTTTTGAAGAAAAATGAAAATTTATGTAATATTGGCATGTTGTATGTCAAATGAAAGGCCTTTAAATTCTGAAGAGAATGATGCCAATTTTGACTTTCTAGAAGCATTGTTGCCTTATTTAACGTACAAGCGTGAGGTCAAAATCAGTACTTTTTAGCAGGCACATATTCCTATTAGATGGAATATCTACTGTGGTGTACAATCAAGGCCTATCTATATGTTCTGATAATATTTTCTAGTGTTGAAATAAGTATTTAACTGTAATTTTTCTTCATTTGTAAGATTAATTTTGTGAGACTTGTATATATTAACTTATAGGTTTTCTTTTTGTAAGTGTTCATAATAAAAATATTAGCAATGTAGCTTCGTAGAAATGTTTTTGTATTTTCAATAAAATGTTAGTATAAAAAGGAGTAAAGAAGAATGGGAGAGGGAATTAGGCCAGCTATGGGTATGGAGGAAACTGAGTTTTCTAGTGTATTTCTTTTATAATGTTTATGTACACTTTAATAGCAAGATTAATATCTCCAGAATAATCATTTTAATGTAATGCTTAAAATACAACACAATTTAGACTAAAATGCATTTTTTTAAAATTGAGAGTCAGGGAAAATTATCCTAAATGGTCAGGGAAAGTCAGGGGAAATTGTGACAAAATTTGTGTGGACACCTTGTATTAGTAGACCAAAAATCGTCAAAAATAAATATGCAGTGAGCGGTGCATTACCACAGATATAGAAGCATGTGCCATTATTATAATGTCCCGTTTATAGCCCTTGATAAAAGTTATTTTAATAAAGCAGTACTGAGCTGAAAGGTGTCTTAATATGTTTTTAGGGCCTCGTTAATAAGTTAAATAGGAACAAATTAACATTAATGTGATTTGAGAAAGCATTGGATTTCTTTAGCATAAATACAGATGTTTCTACTTCATATGTACATTAATAATACAACGTTAATCAGCTGTTCTTTTATGTAGAATTGAAACATCTTCATGTGAATTATGAATTATGTTTTAGATGATTTGAGTAAAGTAAATAAAAAGAAGCTGAAGTGCACAGTTTGTGCTAGGAGTTTATTAACAGATCTTCTTAAAAAGGGAAATAAACCAAATGTTCATGTGTTACTGAACGTCCTCATGTGCAGTGTAAGTATTACATAAAATTTCAAATAAGTCAAACTTCAAATTTGTTATTTTAGATTAGATGTTTGTTGGCATAAGATTACCTAAATTGGAGAGGTACGTAATTGTAAAACTTATGTGGAAAAGTCACTAATTGGAAGGAGTTAAGTAAATCATTATAATCTAATTTTTATTTTTAATATACTCATTTAACTCGCAAATGGTATTTAACTTTTTGTTATGTTTGACATTCCATTGTTCTTCAAATTCCTGATTGCTGAAGGTAATAGACCCTTACTATTTCATGCATAAATTAAAAATACAGCCTAATTACTTTTTCTTGTGATAAAGTTATGACACATAAGAGTATAAATCATACGAGGACTATGTAAGGTCTATAACTTTTTAGACTGTCAAAATGGCCATCAAAGAACCATTTACTAACAGCTATGCACCTTCTCTTTAAAAGGGGTTTTTTAAATTATTGTAGGAGTATGTGATTTTCTTTCTTTTTGCTAAAGAATAATAATTTTAAATAATAGTTCAAAATCAAAACAAAACTAATAAAGAATGACAACACTAAAAACTATAATAATGTTTAATAATAATAATCAGATGCATCATGAAACATCAGCAAAATCAGAATAGTAAGAAGAGGATTGCTGTGGAGTATGCAGGTATGCAGCACACAGCAGCAGCTTTCGATGTCCTACACCAATAGTCACAAATAGAGCTCAAGATTAGTAAAAGAGCAACAGATATCAGTAGATAGTAAATTTTTACACACAACTATCAGAACTCAACTACAAATCTTATCACTAGTTTCTTCAGATTTATCCTTTCTATAAATAGTGTAATTATGAAATCCCAGCTCAGAAGTACTAACATCAGAGTTCAAATTAGTCTCAGTGAAAAATAACTACATAATATATGCAGCCTGATACAGATTTATACAGAGTGTCTCACAAAAGGTGTCTCAAACGCATTGTGGGCGGTCCATTTGACCAAAAACATTGCTGTAAAGTTTTTCTCCCCAAAACCATATGCATAGAATCAAATAATTTCATCATTGTTGGACTTCAGCATTAAGGATCCAAGGTTTGAATCTTAAAATATTTTAATACAAACATATAGCATGTACCATATTCATATTTAAGGTATTAACACCCTGAGTATTTTGGTGTAATCAGATTTGAGTTTTGCTTATCCGTTTAAAAATGGCGGCGAAAAGTATGTAAAAAATAGCAAATTTTTGTTTTTATTGATAAATGCACAGCTTAATCTTAATAAGAAATCCAACAATAGTTCTGAATTTCTAAGAAAATTCTCTTTGAAATGATACCCAATATTGCTCAACTTTTATAGTTTCTGTCAGGATATCGTTCAGAATAAAGCCTTTCAGCAGCCTTAAATTGGTTTTGGATAAGTATCCCTTAAAGATACTCATCCAAAACCAGCTGAAAGCTTCTTCATTTGTATATGGTATTTTACAAAAACTGAGAATTACATACACAGTAAACACAAATGAAATTCAAAACTAAAAAAATGTAAAAAAGAGTAAACGTAAACCAATAAAATAATGCAAATTAAAACATAAACCTAATAAATTGATAATACAACAAATATTATTAAACAATTCTTCACACATTTATTGAAACTTTCACTATAAAACCACAACTGCAAGGTTTGTATAACATTTGTTTGGTTACAAGCAATAAAAGAAAAAGAGAACACATGTACTTTGTTGTAATAATGGGCAAAATCAGCTGATCGTTTTAATCAGCTGATAATAAGCGGGAGTGCACGCATGTCCAAACTAGGGGTGTGCGAATAGTGATTTTTGAGTTCGAGTCGAGTAGTTGGCATTTTTTTCGAGTATCAAGTATTTCGAGCGAGTATTTACAGAATGATTTCCTGTTCACCCAAGACAACTGTAAAAGGCAGACACCATCCTAAGCCTATGTTAAGTTTTGCCAGATTCGTATATATATACATCTAAACTGAACACAATAATTTTGTTTTGTTGTTTGTAACTGTAACATTTGATAAATAACACTTTTTACTTCCTGCCTTCCTACATTTTTATGTGACATTGTTTTGTTTAACCTTTTTTCCTTTTTTCATAACTAATATGATGAAAGAAACTAAGAAAGTATATTATTAATTGAAACAAAGTGGATTATAAAGACTTAATCTGTTCACTCATATTACAGATAAGATTTTCTATGCAAGCCAATTTTACTTTTTCACAGCCAGCCGATATGTTTATCTGGTGGTTCAGTTTAAAGTGTACCGCTAAAACGTAGCGAAGCTTATTGGCAAAAGCTGCATCCAACCAAACGGATGCTAATATTCAGGCGTCATCACCAAATGCAGCATTTGTTTTCAGAATCGCCTCCTCTTAACAAAAAATTGATTGTGTACACGCCAAGAAGAGTGGATCTGTATTCTGTGGGTATTTAATTCAGTAATAACAAGGTTACAACTAACCGGAAAAAGCTGTGAATTATATAATCAAATTTGAAACTCTGGAGGACAAAGACTGTAGTTCAATAGACTGATAATAATAACTAGGCAGGTTTACTAAAAAAATATTAAAGTCGCTTAGGATGAATTAGTTTTTAAATTATGATCGGTAATGAAATGTGTGCAAATTCAAACTATTTCGATACATGAGGCTACACTGAACAACAGATAAATAATTATTTCATAACGAGAAATACATTAAAACCTGATGTAGTCGGCTAATATAATAGGTCTAGCCGATATTGGCGACGAGATGCGGTCTGAAATATAAACTTATGAATAAAAAACGAAACGTTTAATAAGGCTTCGGTTCAATAAAAATTATTTTCCGATTCTAAATTCGTTGTATTTTGTTTAGAAAAGGTCTTCCAACATGTTTTTCCCTCACTTGGGTTGATTCGTGATTGTTTTACAGTTTACATCGACGTCAATGTAAACAGGGAACCGTTCAGTGAGTTTACGAATCAAAATTATCGTACTTTACCACCTTTTACACTCCAACTGTGTTATTGTCTAACATAGTCAGGAAACCGCTTCACAAATTGACAGGAAAAAATATCTTATGCGCAAATATTACAGACAGTTTAGGCAATGTAAGGTGTTTACGGAATAATGATAAATAGACGTTCGCCACGGATATATATATACATATAATATATATATATATATATATATATATATATATATATATATATATATATATATATATATATATATTTTATCTGACGGAAAATAAATCAATAATGTTGTGTCACACGCTGCTATAGCGTCATTACCATATTTTATATGATACGATACAGTAATTAAAATACAATCAGGGCTGAGTGTATTGAACTCAGAACCAAACATAGCTCCTATAAATCTTTTAAGGTAGGTGTTACTTCTGACCTAACCTCTAAATTACTCAGTGCTAGTTTTTGGCCTACTGGAACTTTAGTGCGAGAATTTGTACGTAGACATAGTAATGTTTTCTCTCGTACTTTTTTAGCGAAAAAACCAGTCAGCTTAACAGTTCCATAATACTGACAGTGCATGAACCTAGTTTAAATGTGCATGATATTTCAAGCTCTGATGTAGTGTTCGAAATCAAATTTTGTATGTTAAATGTACAGTGTTTGCGGAATAAGGTAGCGGAGATTGAACTGTTGTGCACTCTGGATAGCATTGATTTTCTATGCATATGTGAACATTGGTTATCAAGAAATGAAATGTTGTACTATGAAAACCTTACTAATTTAAAACTCCTAAGTTGTTTTTGTAGAGACTCTCCCTGGGGAGGTGTAGCAATATTTATGAGGCAAAATTGTAATCACCTGGTTAAGCCTATTGACTTTTGTAAATTCAGTGAAGTTGACTTTGACTTGAAGTAGACAATTGACTTTGTCTATGCATGCTGAGTTTGCGGCCTGTATTGTGCCTGAGTTATCTCTAGTCATTGTGACAATGTATCGCTCTCCTAATGGAACATCGATAGGTTTTTTCTACTTCTGGATCGTTGTTTGAGTTTTCTTAACGGTCTTGGTCTCTCCACTGTGATTGGAACTGATCATAATATAAATCTGATCAGCAACACTAGTGAAAAAGCAGATTTTTTAAATCTTCTCCGGAGCCATAACCTTTTTTGTGCTACTGAGCTGCCAACAAGGGGTGGTGCATCATTGGATAGTTTTATAACTAATCTTGACACTTGGAACTACGAGATTTTTGTCAGTGATGATCAGGTAGCGGATCACAAACATTTATTTTTAGTTTTAAATAATAGAATAAGTAAATTAGCTCATAAGCCTAGGCAGAAAATTGTAAAATTTAGAGATTTTAATGAGACCTATATCCTTAACTTTAAAAACTGTCTTGAGAGTGATATGATGTTAGTTAGTGATGTGATATAGTTTGAGGTTCTAAAATCTCTTTCACCCACTTATGCCTTTTCAGTATTTTTCAAAAATTTTAAGACTGTTTGATTTTTGTTTTCCTGAAAAGCAGAAAATTGTAACCATAGGACAAGCAAATACTTAAGATGTTTCTAACCCTAAATCATCGTTTGATTCTGGGCTCGCCAAATTGAGAAATCAGATTCTCCTGGTATACGATCTTTCCAAAGAAAGACCTCACCTCGTAACTCTGTTACGTAACCTAAGGGGAAATTATCGTGCCAGGATTAGGGATGCTAAAGCCAAAGCTATTGTAGGCTCATTTTATCAAGTTCCAAATCCTTGTAAGGCGGCTTGGAAGTTTATTAATAAAAGCATGCCTCAGAGCCATGCTAAGCCCTCCAACTTTGCTTCGGCAGATGAGTTCAATAATTTTTTTGTAGACTCTGTAAGTCATATATTGTCTAATATACCTGGACCTAGTAATCCTGATGCTCTCAATGATGTTTTAGTGCAAAACATTCCTCGTGTCAATGATGCTTTTAAGTGTAAACATGTAAGCAGTGATGACATAATTGAGGTAGTAAGTAATTTTAAGGCTTCTGATTGTAAGGATATTTATATGTCACCCAACCTGATGAAGTACGTAGTTCATACAATAGCACCTCTTTTGTCATTCTTAATTAATGGTTGCTTAGATATGGGTGTTTATCCTGATGCCCAAAAAACTAGTAGAACAGTGCCTGTTTTTAAAAAAATCGTGAGATTGTAGTACTGAAATTGATTGATTGAAATAATTCGCTCTTAGTGGTCATCTCATTAATGGTTTGTACGCTTTCCAACGTCAAACACTTGTCATACAATGCAATCTTTATTATAACAGTTTGCAGCAGGCTACATCATCAGTTATTTTCCTTATTTATAAAATATTACTAATTTATTGTAGGCTAAATAAGAATTCAAACTCCAACCAAAGTTAGTGTATCATGTAACTGTGCTCGGAGTAAAAGTTGTGTTTGGCTCATTTCATATGAAATTACCATAAAAAAAATAATTTTGAACCTTGACCTCTTGGATTTTGATGATTTTTGGTATACTTATAGTACCCAGTAATACTATTCAAAATTCAAAATTTTAGATTTTTTGAGCACTTAGTTTATTAGTTATTAAAGGTCAAAAACGCTAAAAAGTACTGATTTTTACCTCACACTTGTACTTAAAATAGGCGTTAAATCAAGCAAAAATGCTCCTAGAAAGTCCAAATTAGTATAAATTCTCTTCAGAATTTAAAGGCCTTTCATTTGACATACAACATGCCAATAATACATTATTTTTTTTAATAAAAAGTTTTGAAAAATGTCAAAAAGGCCCCTTTTAATTGTGTTTATAAAAAAGTATGTTATGGGCATACTATTTGTGCCCCTGCATGTAAAATTTCATCATTTTCGGAGTCCCCATAATGGATTTTGCTTCAGCAACCCTAATTGTACTGTTCTAATTTATTGTATGTATACACATAAATAACATATAACTGGATATAAATTAGTTACATGCACATAGGTCCTACAGAGTTGTTTCATTGAGAGATATTAAGTAACTAACTGTACAGTAATTCTTTAAATCTAGCTTAATAAAACTAGCGAAAGCATGGTGTTCTATTAAACAATATTTTTCAATGATCCCATTGCTGTCTCATAATGAAATTTTACATACAGGTGCACAAATAGTGTACCCATAATATATTTTTTACAAACAAAATTCAAATGGGAACTTTTTGAGATGTTTCAAATAAACTTTATTTATTTTTGAAGAAAAATGAAAATTTATGTAATAAGTCAATAAGTCAATAATATAAGTCAATAAGTCATTTATTCAGTTAAAGTGACAATACAATTGCATTAACCAAGTCAACAGTGAAATGCTGTGTTACAAAATTAAAAAAGAACTATCTGGTTACATAATAAGATGCTATTTATATTTCTTAACTAGCTAAATAACTAAATAAATCTAAGGTGCACAACATGTGCTGAGTTATATTCATATGAATAACTCCTATGAACCGCCAGCAAGAAACTCATGAACGCTGTAGTAAGATCTATCCACGAGAATGGCTCTAAACTTTTTTTGAATTTTGAAAGGTTTGACTCCAACTTGAGCTCGACAGGTAATTTATTAAAAAATTTGATGCCGTTATAAAAAAGGTGATTTTTGAAAAAAGACGTGCGATGCTGAGGAATTTTTAAGTCGGTACAGTTTCGGAGAAAGTGATTATGAACAGATGGACTTTGACTTGAAAATAATGAAAGGTTCTCCTTGACAAATATCGAACAAGATAATATGTAAATTGAGGGAAATGTCAACAGGTTACTGACACGGAATATTTCCCTACACGACCTTCGTCTATGGAGACCAAAAATTGCTCTTACAGCCCGTTTCTGGAGCCGGAAAAGGAACAAGGTCCTTGAGTTTTCAGCTCCCCATATAGATACAGCATAGTTTAAATGAGGATAAACTACACCATAGTAAGCGGAAAGCAATACCTCCACGCTGGCAAACCTAGAGAGGCGGTGCAAAATAAAAATACCTGAGCTAATCCGTCTACATACGAGTTCAATGTGAGAATGAAAATTAAGTGTGTTATCCAGATGGAGACCCAAGAATTTTACTGACTGAGAAGTTTCTATTTCATTTACACCCAACAAAATATTTATACCAATATTATTTTGTGCTCTGTATGAATTTATGTGGAAATCAAGAATTTTAGTTTTGTCTGCATTAAGTGTGAGCAAGTTTTCGTCAAACCATTGGAGCAAATTATTAGCCTCAATGAAGCCACGCATTTCAAGATCTTCCGTACTGGAGCCAGATACAGACAATGACGTGTCGTCCGCAAAGAGACATAACTCGCCTGATGTAATACTGCTTGGCAAATCGTTAATGAATAACAGAAACAGTACGGGACCGAGGACGGATCCTTGTGGCACTCCACTAGCAATGCTCTTTTCATTAGAACGATGAGCTGTTATACAACCATGTTCATCCGTAGCTGTTATTTCAACAAACTGCCTACGATTTGTCAGGTAAGAACTGAACCAATCTTGGGCCAAACCTCTTATTCCGTATAGCGATAATTTCTTCAGCAACAAATCATGGTTTACGTTATCGAACGCCCTGCTCAGATCGAAGAATACCCCCAAGCTACAATATTGGCATGTTGTATGTCAAATGAAAGGCCTTTAAATTCTGAAGAGAATGATGCCAATTTTGACTTTCTAGAAGCATTGTTGCCTTATTTAACGTACAAGCGTGAGGTCAAAATCAGTACTTTTTAGCAGGCACATATTCCTATTAGATGGAATATCTACTGTGGTGTACAATCAAGGCCTATCTATATGTTCTGATAATATTTTCTAGTGTTGAAATAAGTATTTAACTGTAATTTTTCTTCATTTGTAAGATTAATTTTGTGAAACTTGTATATATTAACTTATAGGTTTTCTTTTTGTAAGTGTTCATAATAAAAATATTAGCAATGTAGCTTCGTAGAAATGTTTTTGTATTTTCAATAAAATGTTAGTATAAAAAGGAGTAAAGAAGAATGGGAGAGGGAATTAGGCCAGCTATGGGTATATGGGGGAAACTGAGTTTTCTTGTGTATTTCTTTTATAATGTTTATGTACACTTTAATAGCAAGATTAATATCTCCAGAATAATCATTTTAATGTAATGCTTAAAATACAACACATTTAGACTAAAATGCATTTTTGAAAAATTGAGAGTCAGGGAAAATTATCCTAAATGGTCAGGGAAAGTCAGGGGAAATTGTGACAAAATTTGTGTGGACACCTTGTATTAGTAGACCAAAAATCGTCAAAAATAAATATGCAGTGAGCGGTGCATTACCACAGATATAGAAGCATGTGCCATTATTATAATGTCCCGTTTATAGCCCTTGATAAAAGTTATTTTAATAAAGCAGTACTGAGCTGAAAGGTGTCTTAATATGTTTTTAGGGCCTCGTTAATAAGTTAAATAGGAACAAATTAACATTAATGTGATTTGAGAAAGCATTGGATTTCTTTAGCATAAATACAGATGTTTCTACTTCATATGTACATTAATAATACAACGTTAATCAGCTGTTCTTTTATGTAGAATTGAAATCTTCATGTGAATTATGAATTATGTTTTAGATGATTTGAGTAAAGTAAATAAAAAGAACAGGCCTTCCACTTGTCCTACTTTTCCTACTTTTCCTACTTTTTCAAAAAATGTCCTACTTTGTCCTACTTTTTCAGCAATGTCCTACTTTTCCTACTTTTTTTGAAATTTCAGGAATAATCCACTATTTTACCCCAAAAATACAGATTTGCTTGGAATTTTTAGCCTGTTTTTTAAAAATAAATTAAATATTACATATACACTATAATTCGGAGGCTTCAAAGTAAAGCCATGGTAAAACCATGCAATTTGGATGATGGGTTTTAGGATTTATAGTGTGATGTGTGGAATTTTGTATCTATTTTGCTCTTTGTGCGTTCCCGACGATGTGTTTTTTTGTATGTGGGACTGTGTTAAGGATTCTGAACCTACCCGACCCTAAAGGTAAGCCTTTTTCTTCTAAAATACTCACTATGTACCGTATGTAAGACCAAGGATCATTTTATTTTTTATATTAATAGGCAGTTTTAAAAAGATTTATTGTATTTGTAAAATAAGAAGTGGGTGGATGGAGGGCGTTTAGGCTTCTAAGGTGGGTTGGAAGCCTGCTCATCAGATAGGATTTAATTGACAAGAGCTGCTTGTGAATTAATTCCTGTCTGATGAACTTACACCAATAAAAGGCTAATAAAATAATTGTATTCTGTGTAAAAATCCTTCTCAACTAAACGGTTTACATACATTTTTGCAATTTATAAGTAGCAAAGCTACCTTTCAAATCTTGGCATTTTATAACTTGATGTGTTTTATATATATTAGCCTTATATTGTGTTTTATATATATATTAGCCTTATAGTGTATTTTATATATATATATTATTATTTTCAATGGTTTTATGCTTATTTTCTAATGTGTTTAATTTGTTTCAGGCAGTAAGATGATGGAATAGTTTATAGTACAAAAAATGCCACGGGAAACACATTTCAAAGAAGACTGGCTTTTGAGCCAAGATTCTAACAAGCATCTTATGTCTTTGTGGTGCAAGAAAGGCAAAAATGACTTTGAAGTGCATTGCAAGATATGTAATCATTATTTTTCCTGTGCAAATAGAGGCAAAGACCAACTAATTAAGCACAGTGAAACTAAAAAACATTATTCAAAAGCGAATGTTGCATTCTCTGCTCGGCAAACTGTTTTCACAGTGACAGAAAGCGGTAGTGTCGCAACAACATCAGTGCTAAAGGAAAGTGCGGTTACTTTGGAGGATCCTATTCGTGCGGAGTTAATATGGGCTTTCAAGCTAGCCCAATCAAACTTTTCTTTTGCTTCTTGTGATGGTCTTCATGAAGTGTTTACATTAATGTTTGGTGAAAGTGCCAAGAACTTTAACATGGACAAAACCAAAGCTTCATATTTGATTTCCTTTGGATTGGGTCCTTTCTTAGTTAAAGAACTAACCAGGGATATTAGAGAGTCAAACAACTTTTATACTTTGTGCCTCGATGAGACGACTACAACTCAAGTTAAAAAACAACTTGACCTCTACGTAAGGTATTGGTCACCACAGCAGGTAGCAGAACCAGTCCAATGTCGGTATTTAACTTCGATATTTTTGGGCCATGCTGAAGCAGAAACCATGTTTGATGCAATCATCAAATCATCTGAAATTGAAGGTGTCTCAATTTCAAAAGCTATTATGGTGTCAATGGATGGTCCTAATGTGAACAAGTCCCTTTTTACCAAACTTAACTCACAGGTTAAATCTTTAGGTTCCCCAGGTCTAGTGGACATTGGACCTTGTTCTCTCCACAAAGTCCACAATGCTTTTGGAAGTGGGACTTCGTGACCATCCATTTTCACTGATAGATGAATTTGCAACTGACATCTTCAAATTTTTCAAACTGTCTGCTGCAAGAAGAGAAGATTACAAGAAAAGTCAAGAGCTAATGCAAGTAGAAGAACATTTTTTTTGTCAGTATGTAAATAGCAGATGGTTGAGTATTGGTCCAGTCTTGAAAAGACTTATCGAACAGCATGAGGCACTGAAACATTATTTTTTCAAGTTTTTGCCACAAAACCAAAGTTCAAAGAGTCTCGACAAGAATTATAAGTACCAAAGAATCTGCTCTGCTTTGAAGAATAACATTCTTCTTCCTCTAATGCAGTTTTTGCTTCATATCAGTGCTGTATTTTCTAAGTTTCTGACAATGTTTCAATCTGAACAACCATTGGTTCATGTACTGTATGATGAAATGAACCATTTAATGAAGACTCTTTTGAGAAAATTTATCAAAGCTGAAGAAATTGAAAAACACAAAAACAACATCAGTCACATAGAGGTAAAAAAATCAAACTTGCTTGAGTTTAAAGACTTAGAAGTTGGAAGTGAAGCTAAAAAAACTCTACTTTCATTAAAGATCCTTGACAAAGAAAAGTCTGAGTTTTACCAAGCTATAAGTTCTTTTTTTATTACTGTGACCAACAAGCTAATGAAAGATCTGCCCATCGACAACAAAATACTGAAAAATATGCAGTGCCTGCATGGGTTGGCAAGAAAAGAAGAAAAAAGCTATGACATGTTCAAACGGATAATCACCCAAGTACCACATGGTCTGACAGAGGAAAAAATTGATAGACTTAAAGAGGAATGGTTAGGATACCAATCAGATTTGGATGTAGCAGAAGATTGGTATATCCAATCGAAGACACAGACTGAGGTCAAGTACATGAGGGTGGATTCCTACTGGAATAAAGTTTTTCAACTAAAGACATCAACTGGTAAACCCAGATATCCTCAGCTAGCTAGTTATTTGCCCTCACTTCTAACACTAGCACATGGAAATGCAGATGTTGAGAGAGGGTTTTCTATGAACAATAATATTGTGACCAATGAAAGGAAGGCACTCAATGAGCATACCATAATTGGCTTGAGAGTTGTAAAAGATTTTGTAAGAGTCAATGGCAAAGTAGAAAATATTAAAATAACAAAGAGAATGGTAGATGCAGCTAAAGGGGCAAGCTCCAAGTACAAAGAGTATTTAGCTCAAAGAAAAGATGAAGAAGTAAGGAAACAGAAGGAATCTGCTGAACAAAAAGAAAAAGAGGCATCTAAAGAAAAAGAGATAAAAGCAAGAAATGAGATCAAAGCTGCTGAAAATCTTCTAGAAGAAGGCAAGAAGAAGCTCCAGTTGGCTATGAAAAGGAAAGACTTTGCAGAAGTGTCATTAGCCTCAGAGATGATTGACATTTCAACCAAACGATTAAAAACAGCTAATGAACTTTTGATACATAAATAATGGTTTAGTTTCCTTTCTCTAAGTATTTTTTAAATACTACATTATGAAAAAATATAAATAAGTTATGTATTTCTATTCTTTTGTAGTAAAAGAGAAAATAAATTATAAAGAGCGGGGACATGCATGAATTTTGGGTTGAAATAATTTTTTAAAGTGTTATTTCTATTTATTTATCTCATAAATTTAACATTCATTTGTGAGTCATTAGGTAAGACCTAATTTATTAGTCATAAATTTAGATTAATGCCCGTTTGAACTAATCTTAGTATATTGTAGGTTCAAATGAGAACAAAACTACTTCATAGTCTTGGATTTAGTTTTCAGTATTATTTTTGCTTCGATAAATTCAGCTGTTTTAGCTCTCAATTCATGCATGCGGAACGAGGGGGGTCCCCGTATGGAATAAACAATTAATAAATAATAATAATACAACGCTAAGTGTGACTGTTGCGCCTTTCGTTAAATGTCCTACTTTTTTTCATTAAAATGTCCTACTTTTTTTCTCAGACCTAGTGGAAGGCCTGAAAGAAGCTGAAGTGCACAGTTTGTGCTAGGAGTTTATTAACAGATCTTCTTAAAAAGGGAAATAAACCAAATGTTCATGTGTTACTGAACGTCCTCATGTGCAGTGTAAGTATTACATAAAATTTCAAATAAGTCAAACTTCAAATTTGTTATTTTAGATTAGATGTTTGTTGGCATAAGATTACCTAAATTGGAGAGGTACGTAATTGTAAAACTTATGTGGAAAAGTCACTAATTGGAAGGAGTTAAGTAAATCATTATAATCTAATTTTTATTTTTAATATACTCATTTAACTCGCAAATGGTATTTAACTTTTTGTTATGTTTGACATTCCATTGTTCTTCAAATTCCTGATTGCTGAAGGTAAGAGACCCTTACTATTTCATGCATGAATTAAAAATACAGCCTAATTACTTTTTCTTGTGATAAAGTTATGACACATAAGAGTATAAATCATACGAGGACTATGTAAGGTCTATAAATTTTTAGACTGTCAAAATGGCCATCAAAGAACCATTTACTAACAGCTATGCACCTTCTCTTTAAAAGGGGGTTTTTAAATTATTGTAGGAGTATGTGATTTTTTTTCTTTTTGCTAAAGAATAATAATTTTAAATAATAGTTCAAAATCAAAACAAAACTAATAAAGAATGACAACACTAAAAACTATAATAATGTTTAATAATAATAATCAGATGCATCATGAAACATCAGCAAAATCAGAATAGTAAGAAGAGGATTGCTGTGGAGAGATGTATGCAGCACACAGCAACAGCTTTCGATGTCCTACACCCAATAGTCACAAATAGAGCTCAAGATTAGTAAAAGAGCAACAGATATCAGTAGATAGTAAATTTTTACACACAACTATCAGAACTCCTCAGCTACAAATCTTATCACTAGTTTCTTCAGATTTATCCTTTCTATAAATAGTGTAACTATGAAATCCCAGCTCAGAAGTACTAACATCAGAGTTCAAATTAGTCTCAGTGAAAATAACTACATAATATATGCAGCCTGATACAGATTTATATAGAGTGTCTCACAAAAGGTGTCTCAAACGCATTGTGGGCGGTCCATTTGACCAAAAACATTGCTGTAAAGTTTTTCTCCCCAAAACCATATGCATAGAATCAAATAATTTCATCATTGTTGGACTTCAGCATTGAGGATCCAGGGTTTGAATCTTAAAATATTTTAATACAAACATATAGCATGTACCATATTCATATTTAAGGTATTAACACCCTGAGTATTTTGGTGTAATCAGATTTGAGTTTTGCTTATCCGTTTCAAAATGGCGGTGAAAAGTATGTAAAAAATAGCAAATTTTTGTTTTTATTGATAAATGCACAGCTTAATCTTAATAAGAAATCCAAAAACAGTTCTGAATTTCTAAGAAAATTCTCTTTGAAATGATACCCAATATTGCTCAACTTTGATAGTTTCAGTCAGGATATCGTTCAGAATAAAGCCTTTCAGCAGCCTTAAATTGGTTTTGGATGAGTATCCCTTAAAGATACTCATCCAAAACCAGCTGAAAGCTTCTTCATTTGTATATGGCATTTTACAAAAAATGAGAATTACATACACCGTAAACACAAATGATATTATGACATATTACAGATCAGATTTTCTATGCAAGCCAATTTTACTGTTTCACAGCCGGCCGATGTGTTTATCTGGTGGTTCAGTTTAAAGTGTACCGCTAAAACGTAGCGCTTGTTGGCAAAAGCTGCATCCAACCAAACGGATGCTAATATTCAGGCGTCATGACCAAATGCTGTCATTTGTTTTCAGAATCACCCCCTCTTAACAAAAAATTGATTGTGTACACGCCAAGAAGAGTGGATCTGTATTCTGTGGGCATTTAATTCAGTAATAACAAGGTTACAACTAACCGAAAAAAAGCTGTGAATTATATAATCAAATTTGAAAATCTGGAGGACAAAGACTGTAGTTCGATACACTGATAATAATAACTAGGCAGGTTTACTAAAAAAATATTAAAGTCGCTTAGGATGAATTAGTTTTTAAATTATGATCGGTAATGAAATGTGTGCAACTTGAAACTATTTCAATACATGAGGCTACACTGAACAACAGATAAATAATTATTTCATAACGAGAAAATTATGAAAACCTGGGGTAATCGAATGAAAACCGTAGACGTAGTCGGCTAATATAATAGGTCAAGCCGATATTGGCGACGAGATGCGGTCTGAAATATAAACTTATGAATAAAAAACGAAACGTTTAATAAGGCTTCGGTTCAATATAAATTATTTTCCGAATCTAAATTCGTCGTATTTTGTTTAGAAAAGGTCTTCCGACATGTTTTCCCTCACTTGGGTTGATTCGTGATTGTTTTACAGTTTACATCGACGTCAATGTAAACAGGGAACCGTTCAGTGAGTTTACGAATCAAAATTATCGTACTTTACCACATTTTACGCTCCAACTGTGTTATTGTCTAACATAGTCAGGAAACCGCTTCACAAATTGACAGGAAAAAATATCTTATGCGCAAATATTACAGACAGTTTAGGCAATGTAAGGTGTTTACGGAATAATGATAAATAGACGTTCGCCACGGATATATATAAATATAATATATATATATTTTTTTTATTTGACGGAAAATAAATCAATAATGTTGTGTCACACGCTGCTATAGCGTCATTACCATATTTTATATGATACGATACAGTAATTAAAATACAATCAGGGCTGAGTGTATTGAACTCAGAACCAAACATAGCTCCTATAAATCTTTTAAGGTAGGTGTTACTTCTGACCTAACCTCTAAATTACTCAGTGCTAGTTTTTGGCCTACTGGAACTTTAGTGCGAGAATTTGTACGTAGACATAGTAATGTTTTCTCTCGTACTTTTTTAGCGAAAAAACCAGTCAGCTTAACAGTTCCGTAATACTGACAGTGCATGAACCTAGTTTAAATGTGCATGATATTTCAAGCTCTGATGTAGTGTCCAAAATCAAATTTTGTATGTTAAATGTACAGTGTTTGCGGAATAAGGTAGTGGAGATTGAACTGTTGTTGTGCAACCTGGATAGCATTGATTTTCTATGCATATGTGAACTTGGTTAACAAGAAATGAAATCTTGTACTATGAAAACCTTACTAATTTAAAACTCCTAAGTTGTTTTTGTAGAGACTCTCCCTGGGGAGGTGTAGCAATATTTATGAGGCAAAATTGTAATCACCTGGTTAAGCCTATTGACTTATGTAAATTCAGTGAAGCTATGCATGCTGAGTTTGCGGCCTGTATTGTGCCTGAGTTATCTCTAGTCATTGTGACAATGTATCGCTCTCCTAATGGAAACATCGATAGGTTTTTTCTACTTCTGGATCGTTGTTTGAGTTTTCTTAACGGTCTTGGTCTCTCCACTGTAATTGGAACTGATCATAATATAAATCTGATCAGCAACACTAGTGAAAAAGCAGATTTTTAAAATCTTCTCCGGAGCCATAACCTTTTTTGTGCTACTGAGCTGCCAACAAAGGGTGGTGCATCATTGGATAGTTTTATAACTAATCTTGACACTTGGAACTACGAGATTTTTGTCAGTGATGATCAGGTAGCGGATCACAAACATTTATTTTTAGTTTTAAATAATAGAATAAGTAAATTAGCTCATAAGCCTAGGCAGAAAATTGTAAAATTTAGAGATTTTAATGAGACCTATATCCTTAACTTTAA
Organism: Stictocephala bisonia; assembly: GCA_035578905.1. Classification (NCBI taxonomy): domain Eukaryota; kingdom Metazoa; phylum Arthropoda; class Insecta; order Hemiptera; family Membracidae; genus Stictocephala; species Stictocephala bisonia. The sequence goes on along the minus strand of JAQJVL010003222.1, from coordinate 1,387 downwards.
AAACTGTCTTGAGTTTCTAAAGTTGGGTGGTTTGGTTGGTTTGAGGTTCTAAAATCTCTTTCACCCACTGATGCCTTTTCAGTATTTTTCAAAAATTTTAAGACTTTGTTTGATTTTTGTTTTCCTGAAAAGCAGAAAATTGTAACCATAGGACAAGCAAATACTAAAGATGTTTCTAACCCTAAATCATGGTTTGATTCTGGGCTGGCCAAATTGAGAAATCAGATTCTCCTGGTATACGATCTTTCCAAAGAAAGACCTCACCTCGTACCTCTGTTACGTAACCTAAGGGGAAATTATCGTGCCAGGATTAGGGATGCTAAAGCCAAAGCTATTGTAGGCTCATTTTATCAAGCTCTAAATCCTTGTAAGGCGGCTTCACGGCCGGATTCAGGTACAGGCAAACTAGGCGCGCGCCTAGGGGCCCGCACCACATGAGACCGCACAAAAAAATATAATTTTAAAGAACTTCGTATTAAAATCAAATGGCTACACAAACTGTGGTCTTGTATTCTGACCACATTGTTTAATCTAATAAAATCATTGCATAGACAGCTGCGTTGACAGAGGCAGACTTAAGGCTAGAATACGTCAATGCTATAAAGGCGAAATGCTCGAACAGATCGCCGCGCCGGCCGGGCAGCGAGTCGGGCGTGATGAGTCAGTCAGAGCAGAGTTCGAGCGAGTGGTGTTGTGTTGAGCGTCTGGTGGGGGGTGGGGTGGCTCCGCCCGCCACTTGTCACTGTCTAGATGCGTGTTGATACTTGAACGCTTAGTTTCATTCCCCGTGCCGTATCGTCCATACAAACAAAGCAGGTACCTTTGCATTAGACTGTTCCAGTAACTGGTATGCTTCTCATTGTTTGACGTTATTCTGCTCTATCTTGTTAGTAAATACTATATAGACATGCACCGGTAATTTTAATCTGATTTCGATAATTTAGTGAAATAAGTTGGACTTCAACAAGTTTTATTGATTCTAGTGTTCTTTCAACAGTGAATAACTTATGATCTGATGAATTTGCACTTTTGGTTAAAAAAAGGTAAGCGTTATATTTTGAGTTATAGACCTACATTTCTGCTAAAATAAAATATTGCATAAGGGTTGCCATACGTCCAGGTATCCCAGACATGTCCAGGATTGGCTGCTAAAAAATTGGCCCAGGGGATTTTCTTGAATTGTATAAACTGTCCTTTTCATTCATATAACTCTACTTATATTTTATGGTTGAAAGTACGTTCTATAATCTATTCTATTCTAGGCTCAAGATAAAGGTATTTTTGTCCAAATTTGTGAAATGGTTGTTTTTATTTTAGAAAAATATTATGGATCGCCACAAAACACACAGTAATCGACATAAAACTAAGAGCACTTCCTAAAGGTTGT